>JBBYHK010188390.1:9770-113601 GCA_038382065.1 Adansonia grandidieri | reverse complement strand
TTTTGGCTTTTCTCTATGATATTCTCACCTCTCTTGCCTTTTACCACTTAACTTCCCCTTACGAGCCCTTTAAAAAGGACTTTACAAATAATCTTACCAAAATAGCAAGCAACAATAAAGTTATTATAACTTTGATTAATTAGATCAATAAGGAAGTGAAACCAATGAGAATTATGAAAGGAAACAAAATTTGTAAGAAATATCGGGGGAAGAGAAATCAATGAAGAGGAACAAAGAGTTTTTTGCATGATGTGAATATAAAGATCTAATAACAATCTTTTTTTTTTTAAGATGGAAAAAGGGATATAACACTAGAACACACTTATTTTTTTGCTTTCTTTTTTTTTGTTTTCTTTTTTTTTTGGCTTTCTTTTTTTGTTTTAGAAAAGCAAATAATGAAATTATGAGATTAAAAAATAGATTACACCTGACTTTTAAAAAACAAAGCTCTGATGCCAAATAATGTGAACCTTAGGATGAAAACACAAACTAAAACCCGATTGGATGGAATTAGAACCCTAGGATCATCTTCAAAGTCAAGCAAATAGAACTTGACCCCAATCAAACCTGCTAATTAAAACCAAAGTTATAACAATTTTGATCAGCACAAGTTACCCTGATAAGATCAAATTGAGTTCTTGTTTAAAGAATAAAGAAGAAGCTCTCACAAAGTGAAGAAACTTTCAAGTATTCTTTTTATATTCAAATCTGCTGAATTACATGAATAAGACTCCCTTATATAGGCCACAAATCTATAAAGCCCTAATTGAACAAGGAAATCCTAATCAATAAGGAAAAGTTTATTCCTAATCCTAATCTGATAAGGACTTATCTAAATAACTTAAATCCTAAACATAATACTAATCAATAAAGATAAAGTCTACTCCTTATCATAATCTAATTAGGAATTATATAAATAAATTAAAAACATGAAAACTAAAAAAAATCAAAAAATCTAAAATCCTAATCTATAGGCTCATTAATACATGCAAATTGGGCTCCATTCATCTTGGACATGTGAATTGGGCTCCAAGCTTTGTTCATCTTTTCTTTTTAGCCTCAACACAATGTAGAAAAGTGATCAATCCTAGTAATGCATCTGATTCATTTTGATTAGCCTCCTTTGCTTGCATTTCCATGATTAGTCCTTCTAAAGCTTGCTCCATGCGTTTAGTCTTTGCCCTAGTCATTAGACCTCCAATTCCTTGCAAAGGATCATAAGAATGGTTGGAAATACATGTTTGTGTAAGTTGATCTCCATCATTAGGCTTTCAAGGTCATCCTTAAAGCGATCCCTTTCTTTAATGACTCGATCCATTTCACTAGTCCTAAGATAGATATCCATCTCTAGCTAGCCCTTTTCCTCTTTAAGTTAAGAGTTTCTATGGCAAAGGATGCCTTTTCTCGCTCAAACTCCTTCCTAAGTAGCTCGACCTTAAAAGATGGTTCCTTTATTAGGATTTGCAATATCTCGAAGTTGGGTGGTGGTAATGGATCATTAATACAGTGGAGTCTCCATTCTTCGTATCCAGGAGTGTTGGGGCTTCCTCTCTAGTATCTTTCCATATAATGGACCTTCTTCTAGCCTTGGAAAGCTAACTAGAGTTTTGCTTTATAATTGGGCTCTCCATATTCAAAATCCAAATATCCTAAGTCTTCGAAGAACGGGATGAATTGTTGCACTAGAACTGACACAATACCAATAAAGGAGCATAACTGGTATTTCCCCATAATCCTAAGAGTGGTTACAATTGACTGAGGGAACAGCCATGAAGCTCTCCACATGATTTCTTCTTCCTTGACATTTCGTAATTCCTCAACCTAATGCTTTTTTTGTCTTATCTTGATGACATTCTTCCTCTAAGGCCATTAAAAGAGGACTATTCTTGAAGAAGAAATTTTACCTAATTCATTTTCCTAACACAAAGATGACCTAGGAGCCATATCTGGAGCAATGGGGCGCACCCGATAAACCTTTCTATTCCCACTCTTTTACAAAGCTGAGGGCACGGATGGTTTCAGCGATGATGATGGAAGCAGGGTTGATGTTGCAACATAGGTGAGAAAAAAAATCTGTGACTGTCATCTCTACATAACATAATGTCTTCAGGAATATAATAAGCCTATAGATTGCCAAAATGTAGACATCTTGAGGTTTCTTTCGATAAAAAAGATTTACCATTGCCTCTTTCAAGCTGGCCCAAGAGATCCACTAGTTACTCCCTTTTACTTTGACGTGACTATTAACCCATGCTTTTGTGACTCCAAGAATTTACCTCAACCTTTTCTTAAATGGAGGAGGCGTTAGCGCCTTGTCGTAAATCCAGTCTAATTTGGCCCTTTCTATGTTGAGAAGGGCTATGCACTCATCAATGGTAGGGACTAAATCTTGTTGGTTGAAGGTGAAACATCAGTATGCCAAATTCCAAAACTGTGCCACTGCTGCAATAAGCCATCATCCAACTAAAATAAAAGTAAGAGAGCTATATCCTCATACTTTTTAGTGAAGGCTTCTTTCATGTTACTGTCTCAACTGTCCCAAATGTGCTTCAATTCCTGATATTCAGTCTGACAAAAACTAATCTTAACCTCTTCATGATTTTTAAGATGTAGTTAGGCTTTAGGATGTCCTTGTCTTGATGTTAGCGACCTTCTAACCATGTTTTGATGTTTTCAAAGGACTCGATAGTTGAGATAAGTTGTTGCTCCATAAATGATATCCCTTGCTAAACACCGAACCAGAATAATTGTCCTAAAATAATGATAGTCATAATGGTTATGATGAAATGATGCATGCACCAAAACACAAACAAAGGAAAAATAAGTTAGCAGAACATATAGGAGACAAAAGTAAAGAAATAAAGAATTTAGGGAGCAACTTGCTGCCAATGTGATGGACATAAGGTGGCTGGTTTAAATGCTAAAATGATTTTCCAGCAAATAGGGTGGCTGATGATGATCTTAGGCAACAAACTAGGGAGGAGTAGGGTGGTAAGTTTAAATGACCTTTTTTTTATCTAATTTAGACTTCACAAAAAATGTTTTGATTAATTCAAAAGTCTAAATTCATAATTTGATATGGGTTTTGATCTTTTTTGATGGCAAGAAATGAGTTAAAATCATCAATGATGGATGAGTCAAAAAAGCCTGGACAATGGAAAATTAGCCCAGTTGCTAAAAGAATTAGCCTGGACAAAATAACGTGTCCACAATCTTAATTTTTTTTCTTATGGGCTCTACAATCATGTTCTCTACATTAGGATAAATGATATTGACGCTTTGGATTTGCAAGAAAAGCTTTTCTTTCCACCATTTTTCATATAAGCAAAGTTCATCTGTGAAATAAGACAAACTTGGATACTCATAATAATCTCTATTCTATGTCTTATTGGCTCTATAATCATGTTATCCATATTGGGATAAATGATATTGATGCTTTGGATTCACAAGAAAAGCTTTTCTTTAAACCATTTTCCTTATAATCAAAGTTTATCCGTGAAATGAGACAAACTTAGATACTCATAATAATCTCCAATCCATTTATTGTTGGCACTACAATCATGTTCTCCTCATTGGGATACACGATATTGATGCTTTTGATTAAGAAAAGCTCTTCTTTCCGCTATTTTCCTTATAACCAAAGTTCATCCGTGAAATGAGACAAACTTGAATGCCCAAAATAATCTCTATTCCTTCTGTTATTGGCATAACAATCATGTTCTCCACATTGGGATAAATGATATTGATGCTTTGGATTTGCAAGAAAAGCTTTTCTTTTCACCTTTTTCCTTATAATCAAAGTTTATCTGTGAAATGAGACAAACTAGGATACTCATAATAATCTCCACTTATTTTGTTATTGGCGCAACAATCATGCTCTCCTCATTGGGATATACAATATTGATGCTTGGGATTTGTAAGAAAAGCTTTTCTTTCCACCATTTTCCTTATAATTAAAGTTCATCCGTGAAATTAGACAAACTTATAAACCTATAACAATCACCATTCTTTTTGTTATTGATGCTACAATCATTTTCTCCACATTGGGATAGACGATATTGTTGCTTTGGATTTGCAAGAAAAGCTTTTTTTTCCACCATTTTCCTTGTAATTAATGTTCACCCGTGAAATGGGGCAAACTTCAGTACTCATAACAATCTCCATCCCTTTTGTTATGGGCACCACAATCATGTTCTCCCGATTGGGATGCATGATAGTGATGCTTTGGATTTGCAAGAAAAGCTTTTCTTTTCACCATTTCCCTTGTATTAATGTTCACACATGAAATGGGACAAACTTCGATACTCGTAATAATCTCTGTTCTTATTGTTATGGGCACTACAATCATGTTCTCCATATTAGAATACACAATGCTGATGCTTTCGATTTGGAATAAAAGCTTTTCTTTGCACCATTTTCCTTATAATCAAAGTTCATCTGTGAACATTCAATATAACTTGGTTATAATCACAATAATCTCGATTCTTTTTGTTATTGGCACAACAATCATGTACTCTTCGTTAGGATACATGATATTGATGCTTTGGATTTACAAGAAAAGCTTTTCTTTCCACTACTTTCCTTATAGTCGAAGTTCATCCGTGAAATGAAACAAACTTTGATACTCATAATAATCTCCATTCTTTTTGTTATTGGCACTACAACCATGTTCTACAGATTGGGATACACGATATTGATGCTTTGGATTTACAAGAAAACCTTTTTTTTCCATCATTTTCCTTATAATCAATGTTCAACCATGAAGTGAGACAAACATGGATACCCATAATAATCTCCATTCTTTTTGTTATTGGCACTACAATCATTTTCTTTGCATTGGGATACACGATATTAGTGCTTTGGATTTGCAAGAAAAGCTTTTCTTTCCACCATTTTCCTTGTAATTAATGTTCACCTGTGAAATGGAAAAAACTTCGGTGCTCGTAATAATCTCCATCCTTTTTGTTATGGTCACTACAATCATGTTCTCCCGATTGGGATGCATGATATTGAAGCTGTGGATTTCTAAGAAAAGCTTTTCTTTCCACCATTTTTCTTATAATTAATGTTCACACATGAAACAGGACAAACTTCTATACTCGTAATAATCTCCGTTCTTATTATTATAGGCACAATAATCATGTTCTCCACATTGGGATACACAATGTTGATGCTTTGGATTTGCAAGAAAAGCCTTTCTTTCCACCATTTTTCTTATAATCAAAGTTTGTCTATGAAATGAGACAAACTTTGATACTCATATTAATCTCCATTCTTTTTGTTATTGGCACAACAATCACGTTCTCCACATTGGGATAAGTATTATTGATGCTTTGGATTTGCAACAAAAGCTTTCCTTTCCACCATTTTCCTTAAAATCAAAGTTCATCCATGAAATGAGACAAACTTGGATACCCATAATAATATCCATTTTATTTGTTATTGGCAAAACAATCATGTTCTCCATGTTGCGATACGCGATATTGATGTTCCTAACTTGCAAGAAAAGCTTTTCTTTCCACCATTTTTCTTATAATCAAAGTTCATCCATGAAATGAGACAAACTTGGATGCTTATAATGATCTCCATTCTTATTGCTATGGGCACTACAATCGTGTCCTCCACATTGAGATACATGATGTTGATGCTTTGAATTTGCAAGAAAAGCTTTTCTTTCCACCATTTTCCTTATAATCAAAGTTCATTTGTGAAATGAGACAAACTTGGTTACTCATAATAATCTCCATTCTTTTTGTTATTTGCACAGCAATCATGTTCTCCTTATTGGGTTACACGATTTTGATGCTTTGGAATTGCAGGAAAAGCTTTTCTTTCCACCATTTTCCTTATAATCAAAGTTTAACTGTGAAATAAGACAAACTTGGATACCCATTATAATATCCATTCTTTTTGTTATTGGGATAACAATCATGTTCACCAAATTGGGATCCATGACATTAATGCTTTGGATTTGCAAGAAAAGCTTTTCTTTCAACCATTTTCCTTATAATCAAAGTTCATCCATGAAATGAGACAAATTTGAATACTCATAATAATCTCTACTCTTTTTTTTATTGGCACTACAACCATATTCTCCATATTGGGATACACGATGTTGATGCCTTGGATTTGCAAGAAAAGCTTTTCTTTTCACCATTTTCCTTATTATCAAAGCTCATCCGTGAAATGAGACAAACTTGGATACCCATAATAATCTCAATTCTTTTTGTTATTGGCACTACAAACATGTTCTCCATATTGGGATGCACGATATTGATGGTTTAGATTTGCAAGAAAAGCTTTTCTTTCCACTATTTTTCATGCAATTAATGTTCACTAGTGAAATGGGACAAACTATGATACTCGTAATAATCTCCATTCTTATTGTTATGGGCACTACAATCATGTTCTTCATATTGTGGTACACGATGCTGATGCTTTGGATTTGCAAGAAAAGCTTTTTTTTCACCATTTTCCTTATAATCAAAGTTCATCTGTGAACTTTGACTATAACTTGGTTGTAGTCATAATAACCTCGATTCTTTTTGTTATTGGCAAAACAATCATGCACTCCTCATTAGGATACATGATATTGATGCTTTGGATTTATAAGAAAAGCTTTTTTTTTCCACCATTTTCCTTATAATCAAAGTTCATCTGTGAAGTGAGACAAACTTGGATACTCATAATAATCTCTATTCTTTTTGTTACTGGCACTACAACCATGTTCTACAGATTGGGATACACGATATTAATGCTTTGGATTTGCAAGAAAACCTTTTCTTCCCATCATTGTCCTTATAATCAAAGTTCAACCGTGAAATAAGACAAACTTGGATACCTATAATAATCTTCATTCTTTTTGTTATTGGCACTACAATCATTTTCTCCGTGTTGGGATACACGATATTGGTGCTTTGGATTTGCAACAAAAGCTTTTCTTTCCACCATTTTCCTTGTAATTGATGTTTACATGGGCACTACAATAATGTTCTCCCAATTGGGATGCATGTTATTAAAGCTTTGGATTTGCAATAAAAGCTTTTCTTCCCACCATTTTTCTTGTAATTAATGTTCACACGTGAAATGGATAAACTTCGATACTCGTAATAATCTCTGTTCTTATTATTATGGGTACAATAATCATGTTCTCCATATTGGGATGCATGATGTTGATGCTTTGGATTTGCAAGAAAAGGTTTTCTTTTCACCACTTTCCTTCTAATCAAAGTTCATCTATGAAATGAGAAAAACTTTGATACTCATAATAATCTCCGTTCTTTTTGTTATTGGCACAACAATCATGTTCTCCACATTGGGATAAACATTATTAATGCTTTGGATTTGTAACAAAAGCTTTCCTTTCCACCATTTTCCTTATAATCAAGGTTCATCCATGAAATAAGACAAACATTGATACCCATAATAATATCCATCCTTTTTTTTATTGGCAAAATAATCATTTTCTCCATGTTGCGATACATTATATTGATGTTTCAGATTTGCAAGAAAAGCTTTTCTTTCCACTATTTTCCTTATAATCAAAGTTCATTTGTGAAATGAGACAAACTCTGATGCTCATAATGATCTCCATTCTTATTGTTATGGGCACTACAATCATGTTCTCCACATTGGGATACATGATGGTGATGCTTTGAATTTGCAAGAAAAGCTTTTCTTTCCTCTAATTTCCTTATAATCAAAGTTCATTCGTGAAATAAGACAAAGTTGGTTACTTATAATAATCTCCATTCTTTTTGTTATTGCCACAACAATCATGTTCTCCTCATTGGGATACACGATTTTGATGCCTTGGAATTGCAAGAAAAGCTTTTCTTTCCACTATTTTCCTTATAATCAAAGTTTAACTGTGAAATGAGACAAACTTGGATACCCATAATAATATCCATTCTTTTTGTTATTGGGACAACAATCATGTTCTCCACATTGGGATTCATGATATTAATACTTTGGACTTGCAAGAAAAGCTTTTATTTCTACCATTTTCCTTATAATCAAAGTTTATCCATGAAATGAGACAAATTTGAATACTCATAATAATCTCTACTCCTTTTGTTATTAGCACCACAACCATGTTCTCCACATTGGGATACACGATGTTGATGCCTTGGATTTGTAAGAAAAGCTTTTCTTTTCACCATTTTCCTTATTATCAAAGCTTATTCGTGAAATGAGACAAACTTGGATACCCATAATAATCTCCATTCTTTTTGTTATTCGCACCACAAACATTTTCTCCACATTGGGATGCATGATATTGGTGGTTTGGATTTACAAGAAAAGCATTTCTTTCCACCATTTTGCATGCAATTAATGTTAACTAGTGAAATGGGACAACCTACGATACTCGTAATAATCTCCATTCTTATTGTTATGGGCACTATAATCATGTTCCCTACATTGGGATACACAATGTTGATGGTTTGGATTTGCAGGAAAAGCTTATTTTTTCACCATTTTCCTTATAATCAAAGTTTATCTGTGAACTTTGACTATAACTTGGTAATAGTCATAATAATCTCAATTCCTTTTGTTATTGGCACAACAATCATGTACTCCTCATTAAGATACACGATATTGATACCTTGGATTTGGAAGAAAAGCTTTTCTTTCCATCATTTTCCTTATAGTTAAGGTTCATCCGTGAAATGAGACAAACTTGGATACTCACAATAATCTCCATTCCTTTTGTTGTTGGCACTACAACCATGTTCTACAGATTGGGATACATGATATTGATGCTTTGGATTTGCAAGAAAACCTTTTCTTTTCATCATTTTCCTTATAATCAAAGTTCAACCGTGAAAAGAGACAAACTTGGTTACCCATAATAACCTCCATTCTTTTTGTTATTGGCACTAAATCATGTTCCCCACATTGGGATACACAATTTTGATGCTTTAGAATTGCAAGAAAAGCTTTTCTTTCTTCCATTTTCCTTAAAATCAAAGTTAATCTATGAAATGAGACAAACTTAGATACCCACAATAATCTCCATTTTTTTTGTTATCGGCACAATGATCACGTTCTCCACATTGGGATACGCGATATTAATGCTTTCGATTTGCAAGAAAAGCTTTTCTTTCCACCATTTTCCTTATAATCAAAGTTCATCTTTTAAATGAGACAAATTTGAATACTTATAATAATCATTCTTTTTTTTTATTGGCACTACAACCATGATCTCCAAATTAGGATACAAGATATTGATGTTGGATTCGCAAGAAAAGCATCTCTTTCCACCATTTTCCTTATAATGAAAGCTCATTCGTGAAATGAGACAAACTTGGATACCCATAATAATCTCTATTCTTCTTATTATTGGCACTACAAACATGTTCTCTATATTGGGATGCACGATATTAATGGTTTGGTTTAGCAAGAAAAGCTTTTCTTTCCACCATTTTCCTCATAACCAAAGTTCATCAGGGAAAAATGAGACAAACATGGATACCCATAATAATCTCCATTGTTTTTGTTATTGGCACTACAATCATGTTCTCCACATTGAGATACACGATATTGGTTCTTTGGATTTGCAAGAAAAGCATTTATTTCCACCATTTTCCTTATAATCAAAGTTTATCCATGAAATGAGATAAAGTTGAACACTCATAATAATCTCTATTCTTTTTGTTGTTGGCATTACAACCATGTTCTCCAGATTGGGATACATGATATTTATGCTTTGGATTTGCAAGAAAAGCTCTTCTTTCCAGAATTTTCTTTATAATCAATGTTCATCCATGAAATGAGACAAACTTGGATACCAATAATAATCTCCATTCTTTCTGTTGTTGGCACAACAATCATATTCTCCACGTTGGATACATGATATTGATGCTTTAGATTTGCAAGAAAAGCACTTCTTTCCACCATTTTACTTAAAATCAAAGTTCATCCGTGGAATAAGACAAATATGGATACTCATAATCGTCTTTATTTGTTTTTTGTTATAGACGCTACAATCATGTTCTCCTTGTTGGGATGAATGATATTGATGCTTTGTATTTGCAAGAAAAGCTTTTCTTTCCAACATTTTCCTTTCAATCAAAGCTCATCCGTGAAATAAGACAAACTTGGATACTCATAATAATCTCTGTTCTTATTGTTATGGGCACCACAGTCATGTTCTTGACATTGGGTACACTATGTTAATGCTTTGAATTTGCAAGGAAAGCCTTTCTTTCCACCATTTTCCTTATAATCAAAGTTTATCGGTGAAATGAGACAAACTTGGATACCCATAATAATCTTCATTCTTTCTGTTATTGGCACAACAATCATATTCTCCACATTGGGATACACAATATTGATGCTTTGGATTTGCAAGAAAAGTAATTCTTTCCACCATTTTATTTATAATTAAAGTTTATCGTGGAATGAGACAAACATGGATAGTCATAATAATCTCCATTCTTTTTGTCATAGGCACTACAAACATGTTCTCCCTATTGGGACGAATTATATTAATGCTCTAGATTTGCAAGAAAAGCTTTTCTTTCCACCATTGTCCTTACAACCAAAGCTCATCCGTGAAATAAGATAAACTTAGATACTCATAAAAATCTCCATTCTTATTGTTATGGGCATTACAATCGTGTTCTCCACATTGGGATACACGATGTTGATGCTTTGGATTTGCAAGAAAAGCTTTTTTTTTTACCATTTTTCTTATAATCAAAGTTCATCCATGAACTTTGATTATAACTTGGTTATAATCGTAATGATCTCCATTCTTTTTGTTATTGGCACAATAATCATGTACTCCTCATTAGGGTACACGATATTAATGCTTTTGACTTGCAAGAAAAGCTTTTCTTTCCGCTATTTTCCTTATAATCAAAGTTCATCCGTGAACTGAGACAAACTTGGATACCCATAATAATCTCTATTGTTTTTGTTATTGGCACAACAATCATGTTGTCCTCCTTGGGATACACGATATTAATAATTTGGATTTGCAAGGAAAGCTTTTCTTTCCACCATTTTCCTCATAACCAAAGTTAATCAGGGAAAAATGAGACAAACATGGATACCCATAATAATCTCCATTGCTTTTGTTATTGGCACTACAATCATGTTGTCCACATTGGGATACACGATATTGATGCTTTGGATTTGCAAGAAAAGCATTTCTTTCCACCATTTTCCTTATAATCAAAGTTTATCCATGAAATGAGATAAAGTTGAACACTTATAATAGTCTTTATTCTTTTTGTTATTAGCATTACAACCATGTTTTCCACATTGGGATACATGATATTAGTGCTTTGGATTTGCAAGAAAAGCTCTTTTTTCCATAATTTTCCTTATAATCAATGTTAATCTATGAAATAAGACAAACTTGGATACCTATAATAATATCCATTCTTTTTGTTGTTGGCATAACAATCTTATTCTCTACATTGGATACACGATATTGATGCTTTAGATTTGCAAGAAAAGCACTTCTTTCCACCATTTTACATATAATTAAAGTTCATTCATGGAATAAGACAAACATGGATACTCATAATAATCTCTATTTTTTTTATTATAGACACTGCAATCATGTTCTCCTTGTTGGGATGAATGATATTGATGCTTTGGATTTGTAAGAAAAGCTTTTCTTTCAAACATTTTCCTTACAATCAAAGCTCATCCGTGAAATAAGACAAACTTGGATACTCATAATAAACTCCACTCTTATTGTTATGGGCACCACAGTCATGTTCTCGACATTGGGGTGCACTATGTTGATTCTTTGGATTTGCAAGAAAACCTTTTTTTCCACCATTTTCCTTATAATCAAAGTTTATCGGTGAAATGAGACAAACTTGAATACCCATAATAATCTTCATTCTTTTTGTTATTGGCACAACAATCATATTCTCCACATTGGGATACACAATATTGATGCTTTGGATTTGTAAGAAAAGCATTTCTTTCCACCATTTTACTTATAATTAAAGTGCATCTGTGGAATGAGACAAACATGGATACTTATAATAATCTCCATTCTTTTTGTCGTTGGCACTACAAACATGTTCTCATTGTTGGGATGAATGACATTAATGCTCTGGATTTGCAAGAAAAGCTTTTCTTTCCACCATTTTCCTTACAATCAAAGCTCATCTGTGAAATAAGTCAAACTTGGATACTCATAGAAATCTCTATTCTTATTGTTATGGGCACTGCAATCATGTTATCCACATTGGGGTACACGATGTTGATACTTTGGATTTGCAAGAAAAGCTTTTTTTTCCACCATTTTTCTTATAATCAAAGTTCATCCATGAACTTTGATTATAACTTGGTTATAATCATAATAATCTCCATTCTTTTTTATTTTGGCATAACAATCATGCACTCCTCATTAGGGTACACGATATTAACGCTTTTGATTTGCAAGAAAAGCTTTTCTTTCCACTATTTTCCTCACAATCAAAGCTCATCCATGACCTGAGACAAACTTGGATACCCATAATAATCTCTATTCTTTTTGTTATTGGCACAACAATCATGTTGTCCTCATTGGGATACACGATATTAATAATTTGGATTTGCAAGAAAAGCTTTTCTTCCTACCATTTCCTCATAACCATAGTTCATCAGGGAAAAATGAGACAAACATGGATACCTATAATAATCTCCAATGTTTTTGTTATTGGCACTACAATCATCTTCTCCATATTGGGATACACGATATTGATGCTTTGGATTTGTAAGAAAAGTATTTCTTTCCACCATTTTCCTTATAATCAAAGTTTATCCACGAAATGAGATAAAGTTGAACACTCATAATAATCTTTATTTTTTTTTGGTTTTGGCATTACAACCATGTTCTCCATATTGGGATACACAATATTAATGCTTTGGATTTGCAAGAAAAGCTCTTCTTTCCATAATTTTCCTCATAATCAATGTTCATCCATGAAATGAGACAAACTTGGATACCTATAATAATCTCCATTCTTTTTGTTGTTGGCACAACAATCTTACTCTCCATATTGGATACACGATATTGGTGCTTTAGATTTGTAAGAAAAGCTTGCCTTTCCACCATTTTCCTTATAACCAAAGTTCATCCGTGAACCTTGATTATAACTTTGTTATAATGATAATAATTTCCATTCTTTTTGTTTTTAGCATAACAATCATGTACTCCTCATTGGGATACATGATATTGATGCTTTAGATTTGTAGGAAAAGCCTTTTTTTCCACCATTTTCCTTATAATCAAAGTTTATCTGTGAAATGAGACAAACATGGATACCCATAATAATCTCCATTCTTTTTATTATTTGCACAACAATCATGTTGTCCACATGGGGATACACGATGTTGATACTTTGGATTTGCAAGAAAAGCTTTTTCTTTCCACCATTTTGTATATAATCAAAGCTCATCCGTGAAATGAGACAAACTTTGATACTCATAATAGTCTCCATTTTTTTTGTTATAGGCACTATAATCATATTGTCCTCATTGGGAAACACGATATTGATGATTTGGATTTTCAAGAAAAGCTTTTCTTTTCACTATTTTCCTTATAATCAAAGTTTATCTATGAAATGAGATAAGCTTGGATACCCATAATATTTTTGTTACCGGCACAACAATCAAGTTTTCCATATTGGGATACATGATATTGATGCTTTGGAATTACAAGAAAAGTTTTTTTTCCATGATTTTCCTTATAATCGAAGTTCATTTGTCAAATGGGACAAACTTTGATACTTATAATAATCTCCATTCTTATTGTTATGGGCACTACAACCATGTTCTCCATGTTGGGATACACGATATTGATGCTTTGGATTTGCAAGAAAAGTTTTTCAATCCACCATTTTCCTTATAACCAAAGTTCATCTGCGAAATGAGGTAAAGTTAGATCCCCATAACAATCTCTATTCCTTTTGTTATTGGCACAACAATCATGTTCTCCACATTGGGATACATAATATGGATGCTTTGGATTTGCAGGAAAAGCTTTTTTTTTCCCACCATTTTCCTTGTAACTAATGTCAACCCATGAAATGGGACAAACTTTGATACTCGTAATAATCTCCATTCTTTTTGTTATTGGTACTACAGTCATGTTTTTCCATTTGGGATGCATGATATTGATGCTTTGGATTTACAAGAAAAGCTTTTCTTTTCACCATTTTCCTTATATCAAAGTTAATCCATGAAATAAGACAAACATTGATACTTATAATAATCTCTGTTCTTATTGTTATGGGCACTACAATCATGTTCTCCACATTGGGAAACACGATATTGATGTTTTGGGTTTTCAAGAAAAGCTTTTCAATCCACCATTTACCTTATAATCAAAGTTCATCTGTGAAATGAGACAAACTTGGATACCCATAATAATCTGTATTCTTTTTGTCATTGGCATGACAATCATGTTCTCCACATTAGGATACACGATATTCATGCTTTGGATTAGCAAGAAAAGCTTTTCTTTCCATTTTTTTCCTTATCATCAAAGCTCATCAATGCAATAAGATAAACTTTGATACTTATAATAGTCTCCATTCTTTTTGTTATTGGCACTATAACCATGTTCTCCTCATTGGGATACACAATATTGATGCTTAGAATTTGCAAGAAAAGCTTTTCTTTCCACCATTTTCCTTATAATCAAAGTTCCTCCATTGTTGACACCTTATTTTGTCCATGCTAATTTTTTAGAAATCTAGAGCACGAACGTGAGAGGGGGCGGTGATAATGTTTGATAATCAACTGAAATACGCCTTAGGACATCTTAACATTACATCGAAAAGAAAAGAAAAGCATAGGGAACTCTGCTTACACCCCAATCATTAAGATCATGCACTTTTTGCATCCAAACACCACTCGACATAACCATACACCAAACATTTTTTGCTTTCACGAGCCACGTCTCAAGAAGAAAAACCATTTTAGGCTGACCAAAAAAAATCGACCCATGCGTTCTATCAAAATCCTATCAAAACCAGAGACATCAACCTAATCAGTCGAATAGTCTCCAAATTGTTGACAATGCCTTCCAATTGTTAGGAAAATGATTAAGCCTCCCGAATTAGGACACACAACAATCCAAATTCTTGAAAGTAGATTTTTGGTCATATCCCTAATGAAGTCAGGATAACCTACAATCCCCAGCGAGATTAAGAAAATTTTGTCTATAGTTATATCAAAGACAAATCGCCATCCCTATGAGAATCTGAATGATGTACAAGGAGAACTACGGCTATCTTTTATATTAGACTTCACGTCATGCAATCATATAGCATTCCACATCATGCATTCACATTACCACCATATATCATCATTTTTACAATATCACTTCAAGCCAGGTTTACTGAACCTCCAAGGAATTCCTAGTAAGAACTCTAATCTTTGTGCACTAGGTGTCATTTAGATAAGGTCCTTTTCTTCTCATCACCTCATGTTAAAACCCTTTTTATCAAGAAACTACTGTTAAAGGGCTAGTGTCAAGAAATTATTGTCCAGAAATTATTGTCAAAAACTTTTATCGAGAACATTCATCAGAAGCTTTTTCAAGCATTTTGTCAAGAACTAGTGTTAAAACCCTGTTATCAGGAAATTTTGTCATAAACTTTTGTAAAGAAAAACTTGTATTAGATGTTTCATCAAAAAATGTTGTTAGCACCTTTCCAAAGCCCACAAGTCAGTAGCACCCTTTTTAAAAGCCCACATATCAATGGCACCTTTTTAAAGCCCACAACTTAGTGGTACCTTTTTAAAAGCCCACAAGTTAGTGGCACCTTTTTCAAAAGCCCATAAGTCAGTGGCACCTCTTCAAAGCCCATAAGTCAATGGCACCATTTTTAAAACCCACAAGTTAGTGGCACCCTTTAAAAGCCCACAAGTCAGTAGCACCTTTAAAGAGCCCACAAGTCAATGGCACCCTTTTCAAAGCCCACAAGTCAGTAACACCCCTTAAAAGTCCACAAGTCAATGGCACCATTTTCAAAGCCCATAAGTCAGTGGCACCCTTTTAAAGCCCACAAGTCAGTGGCACCCTTTTCAAATCCAATATAAGCTGGTGGCACCTACTTTGTGTCAAAGCCTGCACAAGCTGGCAGCACCTGAGTTAAAGCCCACACGAGCTGATGAACCTAAGTTTGAGTCATAATAATCTCTATTCTTTTTGTTATTGGCACTACAATCATGTTTTCCTCATTGGGATACACGATATTGATGCTTTGGATTTGCAAGACAAGCATTTTTTTCCACCATTTTCCTTATAATCAAAGTTCATCCATGAAATAAGACAAAATTGGATACCCATAATAATCTCCATTCTTTTTATTATTGGCACAACAATTATGTTCTCCACATTGGGATAAATGATATTGATGTGTTAGATTTGCAAGAAAAGCTTTTCCTTCCACCATTTTCCTTGTAACCAAAGCTTATCCAAGAAATAAGATAGACTTGGATACTCATAATAATCTCCATTCTCTTTGCTATGGGCACTAAATCATGTTCTACACATTAGGATACACGATAATGATGCTTTGGATTTGCAAGAAAAGCTTTTCTTTCCACCATTTTCCTCATAACCAAAGTTCATCCGTGAAATGAGACAAACTTGGATACCCATAATAATCTCCTTTCTTTTTGTTATTGGCACAACAATCATGTTCTCCATATTGGGATACATGATATTGATGCTTTGGATATTCAGGAAAAGCTTTTCTTTCCACCATTTTCCTTGTAATTAAGGTTCATCCGTTAAATAGGACAAACTTTGATACTGGTAATAATCTCTATTCTTTTTGTTAACGCACTACAATCATGTTCTCCCAATTGGGATGCATGATATTGATGCTTTGGATTTGCAAGAAAATCATTTGTTTCCACCATTTTCCTTGTAATTAATGTTCACTTATAAAATAGGACAAACTTTAATACTCCTAATAATCTTCATTCTTATTGTTATGGGCACTACAATCATGTTCTCCACATCAGGATACACGATATTGGTGCTTTGGATTTACAAGAAAAGCTTTTCTTTCCACCATTTTCCTTATAATCAAGGTTCATTCATGAAATGAGACAAACTTGAATAACCATAATAATCCCCATTCTTTTTAATATTGGCACAACAATCACATTCTCTGCATTGGGATGCATGATATTGATGCTTTGGATTTGCAAGAAAAGCTTTCCTTTCCACCATTTTCCTTATAAAAAAAGTTTATCTGTGAAATAAGATAAACTTGGATACCCATAATAATCTCTTTTCTTTTTGTTATTGGCACAACAACCATGTTTTCCACATTAGGATACACAATATTGATGCTTTGGATTTTCAAGAAAAGCTTTTCTTTCCACCATTTTCCTTGCAATTAATGTTCCCTATGAAATGGGACAAACTTCAATACTGGCAATAATCTCCTTTTTTTTTTGTTATAGGCACTACAATCTTGTTCTCTCAATTGGGATGCATGATATTGATGCTTTGGATTTGCAAGAAAAGCATTTCTTTCCACCATTTTCCTTGTAATTAATGCTCACTTATTAAATAGGACAAACTTTGATACTCCTAATAATCTTCATTCTTATTGTTATGGGCACTACAATCATGTTCTCCACATTAGGATACATGATATTGATGCTTTAGATTTACAAGAAAAGCTTTTCTTTCCACCATTTTCCTTATAATCAAGGTTCATCCACAAAATGAGACAAACTTGGATAACCATAATAATCCTCATTCTTTTTTATATTGGCATAACAATCACGTTCTTCGTATTGGGATACATGATATTGACGCTTTAGATTTGCAAGAAAAGCTTTCCTTTCCACCATTTTCCTTATAACCAAAGTTTATCCGTGAAATGAGACAAACTTGGATACCCATAATGATCTCTTTTCTTTTTGTTATTGGCACAACAATGATGTTCTCCACATTGGGATACACGATATTGATGCTTTGGATTTTCAAGAAAAGCTTTTCTTTTCACCATTCTCCTTGTGATTAATGTTCGCCCGTGAAATGGGACAAACTTTGATACTGATAATAATCTCCATTCTTTTGGTTATGGCACTACAATCATATTCTCCTAAGTGGGATGCATGATATTGACGCTTTGGATTTGCAAGAAAAGTGTTACTTTCCACCATTTTCCTTGTAATTAGTGTTCACCTGTGAAATGGGAAAAATTTTGATACTCGTAATAATCTCCGTTTTTATTGTTATGGGCACTACAATCATGTTCTCCACATTAGTATACACGATATTGATGCTTTGGATTTGCAAGAAAAGCTTTTCTTTCCACCATTTTCCTTATAATCAAAGTTCATCCATGAAATAAGACAAACTTGGATACCAATAATATTACCCATTCTTCTTGATATTGACACAACAATCATGTTCTCCCCAGTGGGATACACGATATTGATGCTTTGGATTTATAAGAAAAGTTTTTCTTTCCACCATTTTCTTGATAACCAAAGTTCATATGTGAAATAGGACAAACTTGGATACTTGCAACAATCTCCTTTCTTTTTGTTATTGGCATAACAACCATGTTCTCCACATTGGGATACATGATATTGATGCTTTGGATTTTCAAGAGAAGCTTTTCTTTCCACCATTTTCCAAGTAATTAATGTTCACTTGGGAAATGGGATAAACTTCGATACTAGCAATAATCTCTATTTTTTTTGTTATGGGCACTACAATCCTGTTCTTTCAATTGGGATGCTTGATATTGATGCTTTGAATTTGCAAGAAAGCATTTCTTTCCACCATTTTCCTTGTAATTAATATTCACTTGTGAAATGGGATAAAGTTCGATACTCCTAATAATCTCTGTTCGTATTGTTATGGGCACTACAATCATGTTATCCACATTAGGATACACGATATTGATGCTTTGGATTTGCATGAAAAGCTTTTTTTTCCACCGTTTTCCTTATAATTAAAGTTTATCCATGAAATAAGACAAACTTGGATACCTATAATAATCCCCATTCTTTTTTTATATTGGCACAACAATCACATTCTCCATATTGGGATACGCGATATTGATGCTTTAGATTTGCAAGAAAAGCTTTCCTTTCCACCATTTTCCTTATAACCAAAGTTCATTCATGAAATGAGACAAAATTGGATACCCATAATAATCTCCTTTATTTTTGTTATTGGCATAACAATGATGTTCTCCACATTGGGACACACGATGTTGATGCTTTGGATTTTCAAGAAAAGCTTTTCTTTCCACCATTTTCATTGTAATTAATTTCACCCATGAAATAGGATAAACTTCGATGCTAATAATAATCTCCATTTGTTTTGTTATGGGCACTACAATCATGCTCTCCCAATTGGGATTCATGTTATTGATGCTTTGGATTTGCAAGAAATGAATTTCTTTCCACCATTTTCCTTGTGATTAAAGTTCACCTCTGAAATAGGACAAACTTCAATGCTCATAATAATCTCCGTTCTTATTGTTATGGGCATGTTCTCCACATTAGGATACACAATATTAATGCTTTAGATTTGCAAGAAAAGCTTTTCTTTCAACCATTTTCCTTATAATCAAAGTTCATCTATGAAATAAGATAAACTTGGATACCCATAATAATCCCCACTCTTTTTGATATAGACACAACAATCACGTTCTCCGTATTGGGATACACGATATTGATGCTTTGGATTTGCAGGAAAAGCTTTCCTTTCCACCGTTTTCCTTATAACCAATGTTCATCCATGAAATGAGACAAACTTGGATACCCATAATAATCACCTTTCTTTTTGTTATTGGCACAATAATTATGTTCTCCATATTGGGATACAGGATATTGTCACTTTGGATTTTTAAGAAAAGCTTTTCTTTCCACCATTTTTCTCGTAATTAATCTTCACTTGTGAAATGGGACAAACATCGATACTAGTAATGATCGCCATTTTTTTTGTTTTGGGCACTACAATCATATTCTCCCAATTGGGATACATGATATTAATGCTTTTGATTTACAAGAAAAGCATTTCTTTCCACCATTTTCCTTGTAATTAATGTTCACTTGTGAAATGGATAAACTAAATACTCGTAATAATCTATGTTCTTATTGTTATGGGCACTACAATCATGTTCTCCACATTAGGATACACGATATTGATGCTTTGGATTTGCAAGAAATGCTTTTCTTTCCACTATTTTCCTTCTAACCAAAGTTCATCTGTGAAATGAGACAAACTTGGATACCCATAATAATCTCCTTTCTTTTTGTTATTGGCACAACAATCATGTTCTCCACATTAGGATGCACGATATTGGTGCTTTGGATTTGCAAGAAAAGCTTTCCTTTCCACCATTTTCTTTATAACCAAAGTTCATCTGTGAAATAGGACAAGCATGGATACCTGTAATAATCTTATTTCTTTTTGTTATTAGCACAACAACCATGTTCTCCACATTAGGATACATGATATTTAAGCTTTGGATTTTCAAGAAAAGCTTTTCTTTCCACCATTTTCCATGTAATTAATGTTCACCTGTGCAATGGGACAAATTTTGATACTAGTAATAATCTCCATTTTTTTTTGTTATGGGCACTACAATCCTGTTCTCTCAATTGGGATGCATTATATTGATGCTTTAGATTTGCAAGAAAAGCATTTCTTTCCACCATTTTCCTTGTAATTAATGTTCTCTCGTGAAATGGGACAAACTTTGATACTCCTAATAATCTCTGTTCTTATTGTTATAGGCACTACAATCATGTTCTCCACATTAGGATATATGATATTGATGATTTGGACTTTCAAGAAAAGCTTTTCTTTCCACCATTTTCCTTACAATCAAAGTTCATCCATGAAATAAGACAAACTTGGATACCTATAATAATCCCCATTCTTTTTTGATATTGGCACAACAATCACGTTCTCTACGTTGGGATACGCGATATTGATGCTTTAGATTTGCAAAAAAAGCTTTCCTTTTCACCATTTTCCTTATAACAAAAGTTCATCTATGAAATGAGACAAACTTGGATACCCATAATAATCTCCTTTCTCTTTGTTATAGGCACAACAATCATGTTATCCACATTGGGATACACGATATTGATGCTTTGGATTTTCAAGAAAAGCTTTTCTTTCCACCATTTTCATTGTAATTATTGTTCGCCCCTGAAATGGGACAAACTTTGATGCTAATAATAGTCCCCATTTGTTTTGTTCAGGGCACTATAATCATGCCCTCCCAATTGGGATGCATGATATTGATGCTTTGGATTTGCAAGAAAGGCATTTCTTTTCACCATTTTCCTTGTAGTTAATGTTCACCTGTGAAATGGGACAAACTTTAATACTCGTAATAACCTCTGTACTTATTGTTATGGGCACTACAATCATGCTCCCCTCGTTGGATACATGATATTGATGCTTTGCATTTGCAAGAAAAGCTTTTCTTTCCACCATTTTCCTTAATATCAAAGTTCGTCCATGGAATGAGACAAACTTGGATACCCATAATAATCCCAATTCTTTTTGAAATGGGCACAATAATCACATTCTTCGCATTGGGATACACATAGTGATGCTTTGAATTTGTAAGAAAAGCTTTCCTGTCCACCATTTTCCCTATAACCAATGTTCATCCGTGAAATGAGACAAACTTGGATACTAATAATAACCTCCATTTTATTTTATTACGGGCACTACAATCATGTTCTCTCAATTGGGATACATGATATTAATGCTTTGGATTTGTAAGAAAAGCATTTCTTTCCACCATTTTCCTTGTAATTAATGTTCACTTATGAAATAGCACAAACTTCGATACTCCTAATAATCTCTATTCTTAATGTTATGGGCACTATAATCATGTTCTCCATATTAGGATACACGCTATTGATGCTTTGGAGTTGCAAGAAAAGCTTCTCTTTCCACCATTTTCCTTATAATCAAAGTTCATCCCTGAAATGAGGCAAATTTGGATACCTATAATAATCTCCATTCTTTTTTATATTGGCACAACAATCATGTTCTCCACATTGAGATAAATGATATTGATGCGTTGGATTTCCAAGAAAAGCTTTTCTATCACCAATTTCCTTGTAATCAAAGCTTATCCAGGAAATAAGGCAAACTTGGATACTCATAATAATGTCCATTCTTTTTGTTATTGGCACAACAATAATGTTCTCCACATTGGGATACACGATATTGACACTTTGGATTTTTAAGAAAAGCTTTTCTTTCCACCATTTTCCTTGTAATTAATGTTCACCCGTAAAATGGGATAAACTTCGATACTTGTAATAATCTCCATTTTTTTTGTTATGGGCACTACAATCATGTTCTCCCAATTGGGATACAGGATATTGATTCTTTCAATTTGCAAGAAAAGCATTTTTTTTACCATTTTCCTTGTAATTACTATTTTCCTGTGAAATGGGAGAAACTTCGATACTCATAATAATCTTCGTTTTTATTGTTATAGGCACTGCAATCATGTTCTCCATATTAGGATACACGACATCGATGCTTTGGATTTACAAGAAAAGCTTTCCTTTCCACCATTTTCCTTATAACCAAAGTTCATCCGTGAAATGAGAGAAACTTGGATACTCACAATAATCTCCATTCCTTTTGTTATTGGCACAACAATAATGTTCTCCACATTGGGATACATGATATTGACACTTTGGATTTTTAAGAAAAGCTTTTCTTTCCCCCATTTTCCTTGTAATTAATGTTCATCTGTGAAATGGGATAAACTTCGATACTAGTAATAATGTCCATTTTTTTTGTTACGAGCACTACAATCATGTTCTCCCTATTGGGATACATGACATTATTTCTTTGAATTTGTAAGAAAAGCATTTATTTCCACCATTTTCCTTGTAATTAATGTTCACCTATGAAATGGGACAAACTTCGATACTCCTAATATCTTTATCCTTATTTTATGGGCATTACAATCATGTTCTCCATGATAGAATATAGGATATTGATGCTTTGGATTTGTAAGACAAGCTTTTCTTTCCACCATTTTCCTTATAATCAAAGTTCATCCACGAAATGAGACAAACTTGGATACCCATAATAATCCCCATTCTTTTTATATTGGCACAACAATCACATTCTCCACATTGGGATACACGATATTGATCTTTGAATTTGCAAGAAAAGCTTTCCTTTCCACCATTTTCCTTCTAACCAAAGTTTATCTATGAAATAAGACAAACTTGGATACTCATAATAATCTCTTTCCTTTTTGTTATTGGCACAACAATCATGTTCTCCGCATTGGGATACATGATATTAACGCTTTGGATTTTCAAAAAAGCTTTTAACTTTCCACCATTTTCATTGTAATTAATGTTCACCCATGAAATAGGACAAATTTTGATGCCAGCAACAATCTCCATTTTATTTGTTATGGGCACTACAATCATGTCCTTCCAATTGGGATGCATGATATTGATTTTTTGAATTTGCAAGAAAAGCGTTTCTTTCCACCATTTTCCTTGTAATTAATGTTCACATGTGGAATGGGGAAGCTTTAATGCTTATAATAATCTCCGTTCCTATTGTTATGGGCACTACAATCGTGTTCTCCACATTAAAATACATGATATTGATGTTTTGTATTTGCAAGAAAAGCTTTCCTTTCCACCATTTTCCTTATAACCAAAGTCCATCGTGAAATGAGACAAACTTGGATACCCATAATAATCTCCTTTCTTTCTGTTATTGGCACAACAATCATGTTCTCCATGTTGGGATACACGATATTGATGCTTTGGATTTGTAAGAAAAGCTTTCCTTTCCGCCATTTTCCTTATAACCAAAGTTCATCTATGAAATAGGACAAACTTGGATACCTATAATAATCTCCTTTCTTTTTGTTATTGGCACAACAACCATGTTCTCTACATTAGGATACACGATATTAAAGATTTGGATTTTCAAGAAAAGCTTTTCTTCCACCATTTTCCATGTAATTAATGTTCACCCGTGAAATGGGACAAACTTTGATGCTAGTAATAATCTCCATTTTTTTTGTTATGAGCACTACAATCCTGTTCTCTCAGTTGGGATGCATGATATTGATGCTTTGGATTTGCAAGAAAAGCATTTCTTTCCACCATTTTCCTTGTAATTAATGTTTTCTCGTGAAATGGGACAAACTTCGATACTCCTAATAATCTCTGTTCTTATTGTTATAGGCACTACAATGGTGTTCTCCACATTAGGATGCACGATATTGATGTTTTGGACTTTCAAGAAAAGCTTTTCTTTCCACCATTTTCCTTACAATCAAAGTTCATCCATGAAATAAGACAAACTTGGATACTTATAATAATCCCCATTCTTTTTTGATACTGGCATAACAATCACGTTTTTCGCATTGGGATACGCGATATTGATGCTTTAGATTTGTAAGAAAAGCTTTCCTTTCCACCATTTTCCCTATAACCAAAGTTTATCCCTGAAATAAGACAAACTTGGATACCCATGATAATCTCCTTTCTTTTTGTTATTGGCACAACAATCATGTTCTCCACATTGGGATACATCATATTGATGCTTTGGATTTTCAAGAAAAGCTTTTCTTTCCACCATTTTCATTGTAATTATTGTTCACCCCTGAAATGGGACAAACTTTGATGCTAATAATAGTCTCCATTTGTTTTCTTAAGGGCACCACAATCATGCCCTCCCAATTAGGATACATGATATTGATGCTTTGGATTACAAGAAAGCCATTTCTTTTCACCATTTTCCTTGTAGTTAATGTTCACCTGTGAAATGGGACAAACTTTGATACTCATAATAACCTCTGTTCCTATTGTTATGGGCACTACAATCATGCTCTCTGCATTAGGATACATGATATTGATGCTTTGCATTTGCAAGAAAAGCTTTTCTTTCCACCATTTTCCTTAATATCAAAGTTCGTCATGGAATGAGACAAACTTAGATACCCATAATAGTCTCAATTCTTCTTGATATGGGCACAACAATCACATTCTTTGCATTGGGATACATGATATTGATGCTTTGAATTTGCAGGAAAAGCTTTCCTGTCCATCATTTTCCCTATAACCAATGTTTATCCGTGAAATGAGACAAACTTGGATACTAATAATAACCTCCATTTTTTTTTGTTATGGGCACTGCAATCATGTTCTCTCAATTGGGATACAAGATATTAATGCTTTGGATTTGCAAGAAAAACATTTCTTTCCACCATTTTCCTTGTAATTAATGTTCACTTGTGAAATAGCATAAACTTCGATACTCCTAATAATCTCTGTACTTATTGTTATGGGCACTACAATCATGTTCTCCATATTAGGATACACGATATTGATGCTTTAGATTTGTAAGAAAAGCTTCTCTTTCCACCATTTTCCTTATAATCAAAGTTCATCCCTTAAATGAGGCAAACTTGGATACCCATAATAATCTCCAATCTTTTTGATATTGGCACAACAATCATGTTCTCCACATTGAGATAAATGATAATGATGCGTTGGATTTCCAAGAAAAGCTTTTCTGTCTATCAATTGCCTTGTAATCAAAGCTCATCTAGGAAATAAAACAAACTTGGATACTCATAATAATCTCCATTCTTTTTGTTATTGGCACAACAATCATGTTCTCCACATTGGGATACACGATATTATCACTTTGGAATTTTAAGAAAAACTTTTTTTTCCACCATTTTCTTTGTAATTAATGTTCACTCGTGAAATGGGACAAACTTCGATACTTGTAATAATCTCAATTTTTTTTTGTTATGGGCGCTACAATCATGTTCTTCCAATTGGGATACATGATATTGATTCTCTCAATTTGCAAGAAAAGCATTTTTTTCACCATTTTCCTTGCAATTAATGTTTACCTGTGAAATGGGACAAACTTTGATACTCGTAATAATCTCCATTCTTATTGTTATAGGCACTACAATCATGTTCTCCACATTAGGATACACGATATTGATGCTTTGGATTTGCAAGAAATGCTTTTCTTTCCACCATTTTCCTTATAATCAAAGTTCATTTATGAAATGTGGCAAACTTTGATACCCATAATTATCTCCATTATTTTTTATATTGGCACAACAATCGCGTTCTCTGCATTGGGATAAACGATATTGATGCTTTGGATTTGCAAGAAAATCTTTCCTTTCCACCATTTTCCTTATAACCAAAGTTCATTCATGAAATGAGAGAAACTTGGATACCCATAGTAATCTCTTTTCTTTTTGTTATGGGCACAACAATTTGTTCTCCACATTGGGATACACGATATTGACACTTTGGATTTTTAAGAAATGCTTTTCTTTCTACCATTATCCTTGTAATACTATTCACCCATGAAATGGGACAAACTTTGATACTAGAAATAATCTCCATTTTTTTTGTTACAGGCACTACAATCATGTTCTCCTAATTGGGATACATGATATTGTTGCTTTGCATTTGCAAGAAAAGCATTTCTTCCCACCATTTTCCTTGTAATTAATGTTCACCTGTGAAATGGGAAAAACTTCGATACTCTTAATATCTCTATTCTTATTGTTATGGGCACTGCAATCATGTTCTCCACAATAGGATACACGATATTGATGCTTTGGATTTGTAAGAAAAGCTTCTCTTTCCACCATTTTCCTTATAATCAAAGTTCATCCTTTAAATGAGGCAAACTTGGATACCCATAATAATCTCCAATCTTTTTGATATTGGGACAACAGTCATGTTCTCCACATTGAGATAAATGATAGTGATGCGTTGGATTTCCAAGAAAAGCTTTTCTATCTACCAATTTCCTTGTAATCAAAGCTCATCTGGGAAATAAGACAAACTTGGATACTCATAATAATCTCCATTCTTTCTGTTATTGGCACAACAATCATGTTCTCCACATTGAGATACACGATATTATCACTTTGGATTTTTAAGAAAAACTTTTCTTTCCACCATTTTCCTTGTAATTAATGTTCACTCGTGAAATAGGACAAACTTCGATACTAGTAATAATCTCAATTTTTTTTTGTTATGGGCACTACAATCACGTTCTTCCAATTGGGATACATGATATTGATTCTTTCGATTTGCAAGAAAAACATTTTTTCACCATTTTCCCTGTAATTAATGTTTACCTGTGAAATGGGACAAACTTTGATACTCATAATAATCTCCGTTCTTATTGTTATGGGCACTACAATCATGTTCTCCACATTAGTATACACGATATTGATGTTTTGGATTTGCAAGAAATGCTTTTCTTTCCACCATTTTCCTTATAATCAAAGTTCATTTATGAAATGTGGCAAAGTTTGATACCCATAATTATCTCCATTATTTTTTATATTGGCACAACAATCACGTTCTCCGCATTGGGATAAATGAATTGATGCTTTGGATTTGCAAGAAAAGCATTCCTTTCCACCATTTTCTTATAACCAAAGTTCATCCGTGAAATGAGAGAAACTTGGATACCCATAATTATCTCCTTTCTTTTTGTTATTGGCACAACAATTTGTTCTCCATATTGGGATATACGATATTGACACTTTGGATTTTTAAGAAAAGCTTTTCTTTCTACCATTATCCTTGTAATTACTATTCACCCATGAAATAGGACAAACTTCGATACTAGAAATAATCTCCATTTTTTTTGTTACAGGCACTACAATCATGTTCTCCCAATTGGGATACATGATATTGTTGCTTTGGATTTGTAAGAAAAGCATTTCTTTCCACCATTTTCCTTGTAATTAATGTTCACCTGTGAAATGGGAAAAACTTCGATACTCCTAATATCTCTGTTCTTATTGTTATGGGCACTGCAATCATGTTCTCCACAATAGGATACACGATATTGATGCTTTGGATTTGTAAGACAAGTTTTTCTTTCCACCATTTTCCTTATAATCAAAGTTTATCCATAAAATGAGACAAACTTGGATACCAACAATAATCCCCATTCTTTTTACATTGGCACAACAATCATGTTCTCCACATTAGTATACATGATATTGATGGTTTGGTTTTGCAAGAAAAGCTTTCCTTTCCACCATTTTCCTTCTAACCAAAGTTCATTTATGAAATAAGACAAACTTGGATACCCATAATAATCTCCTTCCCTTTTGTTATTGGTACAACAATCATGTTCTCCACATTGGGATACACGATAATAACGCTTTGGATTTTCAAGAAAAGCTTTTCTTTCCACCATTTTCATTGTAATTAATGTTCACCCATGAAATAGGACAAACTTTGATGCCAGCAACAATTTCCATTTTCTTTGTTATGGGCACTACAATCATGTCCTTCCAATTGGGATGCATGATATTGATGCTTTGAATTTCCAAGAAAAGCGTTTCTTTCCACCATTTTCCTTGTAATTAATTTCACCTATGAAATAGGGCAAACTTCAATGCTTATAATAATCTCCATTCTTATTGTTATGGGCACTACAATCATGTTCTCCACATTAAAATACACGATATTGATTTTTTGGATTTGCAAGAAAAGATTTTCTTTCCACCATTTTCCTAATAATCAAAGTTCATCCATGAAATGAGACAAACTTGGATACCTATAATAATCCCTATTCTTTTTTATATTGGCACAACAATCACATTCTCCGCATTGGGGTACATGATATTGATGATTTAGATTTTCAAGAAAAGCTTTCCTATCCACCATTTTCCTTATAACCAATCTTCATCCGTGAAATAAGGATTTGCATAAAAAGCTTTTCTTTCCACCATTTTCCTTATAACCAAAGTTCATCCATGAATTGAGACAAGCTTGGATACCCATAATAATATCCATTCTTTTTGTTATTGGCACAACAATCATGTTCTTCACATTGGGATAGATGACATTGATACATTGGATTTTCAAGAAAAGCTTTTCCTTCCACCATTTTCCTTTCTATTCAAAGCTCATCCAAGAAATATGACAAACTAGGATACTCATAATAATCTCCATTCTTTTTGTTATGGGTGCTACAATCATGTTCTACACATTGGGATACATGATATTGACGCTTTGGATTTTCAAGAAAAGCTTTTCTTTCCAATATTTTCCTTGTAAATAATGTTCACCCATGAAATGGGACAAACTTTAATACTATAATAATCTCCATTCTTTTTGTTATGGACACTACAATCATGTTCTTCCAATTGGGATGCGTGATATTGATGCTTTGGATTTGCAAGAAAAGCGTTTCTTTCCACCATTTTCCTTGTAGTTAATGTTCACCTGTGAAATGGCGCAAACTTTGATACTCCTAATAATCTCCGTTCTTATTATTATGGCCACTACAATCATGTTCTCCACATTAGGATGCACAATATTGATGCTTTGGATTTGCAAGAAAAGCTTTTCTTTCCACCATTTTCTTTGCAATTAAAACTTATCCATGAAATGAGGTGAACTTGGATACCGATAATAATCTCCATTCTTTTTTATATTGACATAACGATCACGTTCTCTGCATTGGATACACGATATTGATGCTTTGGATTTGCAAGAAAAGCTTTCCTTTCCACCATTTTTCTTATAACCAAAGTTCATCCGTGAAATGAGACAAACTTGAATAACCATAAGAATCTCCGTTCTTTTTGCTATTGGCACAACAATCATGTTCTCTATATTGGGATACGCGATATTGATGGTTTGGATTTGCAAGAAAAGCTTTCCTTTCCACCATTTTCCTTATAACCAAAGTTCATCTGTGCAATGAGACAAACTTGGATACCCATAATAATCTCCTTTCTTTTTGTTATTCGTACAACAATCATGTTCTCCACTTTGGGATACAAAATTTTGATGCTTTGGATTTTCAAGAAAAGCTTTTTTTTTAGCCATTTTCCTTGAAATTAATGTTTACCGATGACATGGGACAAACTTCGATACTAGTAATAATCTCCATTTCTTTTTGGTTATAGGCAATAGAATCATGTTCTCCAAATTAGGATGCATGATATTGATGCTTTGGATTTTCAAGAAAACCATTTCTTTCCACTATTTTACTTGTAATTAATGTTCACCTATGAAATGGGACAAACTTCAATACTCGTAATAATCTTCGTTCTTATTATTATGGGCACTACAATCATGCTCTCCACATTAGGATACGTGATATTGATGCGTTGGATTTGCAATAAAAGCTTTTCTTTTCACCATTTTCCTTAAAATCAAAGTTTATCCACAAAATGAGAGAAACTTGGATACCCATAATAATCCTTATTCTTTTTTATATTGGCACAACAATCATGTTTTCTGCATAGGGATACACAATATTAAGGCTTTGAATTTGCATAAAAAGCTTTCCTTTCCACCATTTTTCTTATAACCAAAGTTCATCCATGAAATGAGATAAGCTTGGATACCCATAATAATATTAGTTTTTTTTATTATTGGCAGAACAATCATGTTCTCCACATTGGGATAGATGATATTGATGCATTGGATTTCCAAGAAAAGCATTTCCTTCCACCATTTTCCTTGTAATCAAAGCTCATCCAAGAAATAAGACAAACTAGGATACTCATAATAATCTCCATTCTTTTTGTTATGGTCATTACAATCATGTTCTACACATTGGGATATATGATATTGATGCTTTGGATTTTCAAGAAAAGCTTTTCTTTCCAATATTTTCCTTGCAAATAATGTTCCCCTGCGAAATGGGATAAACTTTGGTACTAGTAATAATCTTCATTCTTTTCGTTATGGACACTACAATCATGTTCTTCCAATTGGGATGCATGATACTGATGCTTTGGATTTGCAAGAAAAGCATTTCTTTCCAGCATTTTCCTTGTAGTTAATGTTCACCTGTGAAATGGCGTAAACTTTGATACTCCTAATAATCTCTGTTCTTATTGTTATGGGCACTACAATCATGTTCTCCACATTAGGAGACATAATATTGATGCTTTGGATTTGTAAGAAAAGCTTTCTTTTCCACCATTTTCCTTATAACCAAAGTTTATCTGTGAAATGAGACAAACTTGGATACCCATAATATTCTCCTTTCTTTTTGTTATTGGTACAACAATCATGTTCTCCACTTTGGGATACACGATTTTGATGCTTTTGATTTTGAAGAAAAGGTTTTCTTTCCACCATTTTCCTTGAAATTAATGTTCACCCATGAAATGGGACAAACTTCGATACTAGTAATAATCTCCATTTCTTTTTGGTTATGGGCACTAGAATCATGTTCTCCGAATTAGGATGCATGATATCGATGCTTTGGATTTACAAGAAAAAATTTCTTTCCACTATTTTACTTGTAATTAGTGTTCACCTATGACATGGGACAAACTTCAACACTCGTTATAATCTTCGTTCTTATTATTATGGGCACTACAATCATGCTCTCCATATTAGGATACGCGATATTGATGCATTGGATTTGCAAGAAAAGCTTTTCTTTTCACCATTTTCCTTAAAATCAAAGTTCATCCACAAAATGAAAGAAACTTGGATACCCATAATAATCCTTATTCTTTTTTATGTTGGCACAACAATCATGTTTTTTGCATAGGGATACACAATATTAAGGCTTTGAATCTGCATAAAAAGCTTTCCTTTCCACCATTTTTCTTGCAACCAAAGTTCATCCGTGAAATGAGACAAATTTGGATACCCATAACAATATCCATTTTTTTTGTTATTGGCACAACAATCATGTTCTTCATATTGGGATAGATGATATTGATGCATTGGATTTCCAAGAAAAGCGTTTCCTTCCACCATTTTCCTTGTAATCAAAGCTCATCCAAGAAATAAGACAAACTAGGATACTCATAATAATCTCCATTCTTTTTGTTATGGTCACTGCAATCATGTTCTGCACATTGGGATACATGATATTGATGCTTTGGATTTTCAAGAAAAGCTTTTCTTTCCAATATTTTCCTTGCAAATAATGTTCCCCCGTGAAATGGGACAAACTTTGATACTAGTAATAATCTTCATTCTTTTTGTTATGGACACTACAATCATGTTCTTCCAATTGAGATGCATGATACTGATGCTTTAGATTTGCAAGAAAAGCATTTCTTTCCACCATTTTCCTTATAGTTAATGTTCACCTATGAAATGGCACAAACTTTGATACTCCTAATAATCTCCGTTCTTATTGTTATGGGCACTACAATCATGTTCTCCACATTAGGATACACGATATTGATGCTTTGGATTTGCAAAAAAAGCTTTTATTTCCACCATTTTCCTTATAATCAAAGTTCATTCATGAAAGAAGACAAACTTGGATACCCATAATAATACCCATTCTTTTTGTTATTGGCATAACAATCACATTCTTCACATTGGGGTACACAACATTGATGCTTTGGATTTGCAAGAAAAGCTATTCTTTGCACCATTTTCCTTATAATCAAAGTTAATCTGCGAAATGAGACAAACTTGAATACTCATAATGATCTCCATTCTTTTCCTTATTGGCATTACAACCATGTTCTCCACATTAGGATACACTATATTGATGCTTTGGATTTGCAGGAAAAGCTTTTGTCTCCACTATTTTCCTTATAAACAAAGTTCATCTATGAAATGAGACAAACTTGCATACCCATAATAATCTCCATTCTTTTTCTTATTGGCACATCAATCATGTTCTCCACATTGGGATACATGATATTAATGCTTTGGATTTGCAAGAATAGCTTTTCTTTCCACCATTTTCCTTATAATCAAAGTTCATCTGAAAAATGAGACAAATTTGGATACTCATAAAAATCTCCATTCTTATTGCTATGGGCGCTACAATCATGTTCTATATATTGGGATACATGATATTGATGCATTGGATTTGCAAGAAAAGCTTTTCTTTCCACCATTTTCCTTATAATCAAAGTACACTGGCAAAATAAGATAAACTTGGATACTCATAATAATCTCCATTTTTTTTTGTTATTGGCAAGACAATCATGTTCTCCACACTAGGATGCATGATGTTGATGCTTTGGATTTGCAGGACAAGTTTTTCTTTCTACCATTTTCCTTGAAATTAATGCTCACCTATGAAATGGGACAAACATTGATACTCATAATAATCTCTATTCTTTTTGTTATGGGGACCACAATCATGTTCTCTCAATTAGGATACATGATATTGATGCTTTGGATTTGCAAGAAAAGCTTTTCTTTCCACCATTTTCCTAGTAATTAATGTTCACCTATGAAAGAGGACAAACTATGGTACTCGTAATAATCTCTATTCTTTTTGTAATGGGCACTACAATCATGTTCTCCCAATTGGGATGCATGATATTGATTCTTTGGATTTGCAAGAAAAGTTTTTCTTTCCACTATTTCTCTTATAATTAATGTTCACCTGTGAAGTGGGACAAACTTTCATACTCGTAATAATCTCTATTCCTATTGTTATTGTTACTACAATCATGCTCTCTACATTGGGATATATGATGTTGATGCTTTGGATTTGAAAAAAAAACTTTTCTTTCCACCATTTTCCTTGTAATTAAAGTTCATACGTAAAATGAGACAAACTTTGATACTTATAATAATCTCCATTCTTTTTGTTATTAGCACTACAATCATGTTCTCCTCATAGGGATTCATGATATTGATGCTTTAGATTTGTAAGGAAAGCTTTTCTTTGCACCATTTTCCTTATAATCAAAGCTTATCCCTGAAATGGACAAACTTTGATACTCATAATAATCTATATTCTTTTTGTTATTGGCACTGCAATCATGTTCTCCTTATTGTGATACATGATATTGATCCTTTGGATTTGCAAGAAAAAGATTTTCTTTCTACCATTTTCTTTATAATCAAAGTTCATCCGTGAAATGAGACAAACTTGGATACCTATAACAATCTCCATGCTTTTTGTTATTGGCACAAGAATCATGTTCTCCACATTGGGATAGATGATCCTGATGCTTTGGTTTTGTAGGAAAAGCTTGTCCTTCCATCATTTTCCTTATAATCAAAGCTCATCCGAGATATAAGAGAAGCTTGGGTACTCATAATATTCTCCATACTTGTTGTTATGGGTGCTACAATCATGTTCTACACATTGGGATACACGATATTGATGCATTGGATTTGCAAGAAAAGCTTTCTTTCCACCATTTTCCTTATAATCAAAGTTCATCCTTGAAATGAGGCAAACTTGGATACCCATAATAATCTCCATTCTTTCTGTTATTGGCACAACAATTATGTTCTCCACATTGGGATACACGATATTGATGCTTTGGATTTGCAAGAAAAGCTTTTCTTTCCATTATTTTCCTTATAATCAATGTTCATTTGTGAAATAAGACAAACTTGAATACAAATAATAATCTACATTTTTTTTTGTTATTGGCACATCCCAATGTTATCCACATTGTGATACATGATATTGATGCTTTGGATTAGCAAGAAAAGCTTTCCTTTCCACTATTTTCCTTATAATCAAAGTTCATCCGTGAAATGGGACAAACATGATACTCATAATGGCCTCCATTCTTCTTGTTATTGGCATAACAATCATGTTCTCCACAATGGGATACATGATATTAATGCTTTGGATTTTCAAGAAAGGTTTTTCTTTCCACCATTTTCCTTGTAATTAATGTTTGCCCATGAAGTGGTAGAAACTTCAATACTAGTAATAATCTTCATTCTTTTTGTTATGGGTGCTACGATCATGTTCTCTCATTTGGGATACATGAAATTGATGCTTTGGATTTGCAAGAAAAGCTTTTCTTTCCACCATTTTCCTTCTAATTAATGTTCACCCGTGAAATCAGACAAATTTTGATACTCGTAATATTCTTCATTCTTATTGTTATGGGCACTACATCATGTTCTCCACATTTGGATACACGATATTAATGCTTTGGATTAGCAAGAAAAGCTTTTCAGTCACAATATTCCTCATAATTGAAGTTCATCCATGAAAGGAGACAAATTTGGATACCCATATAATATCCATTTTTTTTGTTATTGGCATAGCAATCATGTTCTCCACATTGGGATGCACAATATCGATGCTTTGGATTTGCAAGAAAAGCTTTTCTTTCCACCACTTTCTTTATAATCAAAGTTCATCCATGAAATAAGGCAAACTTGGATACCCATAATAGTCCCCATTCTTTTTGTTATTAGCACAACAATCACATTCTCCGCATTAGGATACACGATATTGATGCTTTGGATTTTCAGGAAAAGCTTTTCTTTAACCATTTTCCTTATAATCAAAGTTCATCCATGAAATGAGACAAACTTGAATGCCCATAATGATCTCCATTCTTTTTCTTATTGGCATTACAGCCAAGTTCTCCACATTGGGATACACTATATTGATGCTTTGGATTTGCAAGAAAAGCTTTTATTTTCACTATTTTCCTTATAAACAAGTTCATCCATGAAATGAGACAACCTTGGATGCGCATAATAATCTCCATTCTTTTTGTTATTGGCACATCAATCATGTTTTCCACATTGGGATACACGATATTGATGATTTAGATTTGCAAGAATAACTTTTCTTTCCACCTTTTTCCTTAAATCAAAGTTTATTTGAGAAATGAGGCAAACTTGGATACTTATTATAATCTCCATTCTTGTTGCTATAGGCACTACAATCAGGTTCTACACATTGGGATACATGATATTGATGCTTTGGATTTGCAAGAAAGGTTTTTTTTCCACCATTTTCCTTATAATCAAAGTTCATCCACAAAATGATATAAAACTGGATACTCATATTAGTCTCCATTCTTTTTGTTATTGGCACGACAATCATGTTCTCCATATTGGGATACATGATATTGATGCTTTGGATTTGCAAGACAAGCTTTTCTTTCCACCATTTTCCTTGAAATTAATGTTCACTTATCAAATGGGACAAACATTAAAACTCGTAATAATCTCCATTCTTTTGGTTATTGGCACTATAATCATGTTCCCCTCATTAGGATGCATAATATTTATGCTTTGGATTTGCGAGAAAAGCTTTTCTTTCAACCATTTTCCTTATAATCAATGTTTATCCGTGAACTAAGGCAAGCTTGGATACCCAAAATAATCTCTATTCTTTTTGTTAATGGCATAACAATAAAGTTCTCCACATTGGGATACATGATATTGATGCTTTACATTTGCAAGAAAAGTTTTTCTTTACACCATTTTCCTTATAATCAAAGTTCATCTAAGGAAATGAGACAAACTTGGATACAGACAATAATCTCTATTCTTATTGTTATGGGTGCTACAATCATGTTCTCCACATTGGGATACACGGTATTGATGCTTTGGATTTGCAAGAAAAGCTTTTTTTTTCACCATTTTCCTTTAACCAAAGTTCATCCATGAAATGAGGTAAAGTTAGATACCCATAATAATCTCTATTTTTTTTTGTTATTAGCACAATAATCATGTCCTCCACATTGGGATACACAATATTGATGCTTTGGATTTGCAAGACAAGCTTTTCTTTCCACCATTTTCCATGTAACTAATGTTACATGAAATAGGACAAACTTCGATACTCATAATAATCTCAATTCTTTTTGTTATTGGCACTATAATCATGTTCTCCTAATTGGGATGCATGATATTGATGTTTTGGATTTGCAAGAATAGCTTTTCTTTCCATAATTTTCCTAATAATCAAAGTTAATCCGTGAAATGAGACAAACTTTGATACTTATAATAATCTCTATTCTTATTGTTATGGGAACTACAATCATGTTCTCCATATTAGGATACACGCTATTGATGCTTTGGATTTGCAAGAAAAGCTTTTCAATCCACCATTTTCCTTATAATCAAAGTTCATCTGTGAAATGAGACAAACTTGGATACCCATAATAATCTCTATTTTTTTTGTTATTAGCACAATAGTCATGTTCTCCACATTGGGATACGCGATATTGAAGCTTTGGTTTGCAAGTAAAGCTTTTCTTTCCATTATTCTGCTTATAATTAAAGTTCATTCAAGAAATGAGACAAACTTGGATACTCATAATAATCTCCATTCTAATTGCTATAGGCACTACAATCATGTTCTACACGTTGGGATACATGATATTGACACTTTGGATTTGCAAGAAAAGCTTTTCTTTCCACCATTTTCCTGATAATCAAAGCCCATCCGTGAAATGTTACAAACTTCGATACTCATAATAATCTCTATTCTTTTCATTATGGAAAATATAATTATGTTCTCCCCATTAGGATACATGATATTGATGCTTTGGATTTGCAAGAAAATCTTTTCTTTCCCTTATTTTGCTTATAATCAAAGTTCATCCATGAAATGAGGCAAACTGGGATACCCATAATAATCTCCATTTTTTTTGTTATGGCACTACAATCATGTTCTCCATATTGGCATACACGATATTGATGCTTTGGATTTGCAAGAAAAGCTTTTTTTTTTCACCATTTTCCTTATAATCAAAGCTCATCTGAGAAATAAGACAAACTTGGATACCCTTAATAATCTCGATTTTTATTGTTATGGGCACTACAATCATGTTCTACACATTGGGATACATGATATTGATGGTTTAGATTTGCAAGAAAAGCTTTTCTTTCCACCATTTTCCTTATAACCAATGTTCATCCATGAAACAAGATAAACTTGGACACCTATACTAATCTCCTTTCTTTTTGTTATTGGCACAACAATCATGTTCTTCACATTGGGATACACGATATTGATGCTTTGGAATTTCAAGAAAAGGTTTTCCTTCCAATTAATGTTCACCCATGAAATGGGACAAACTTCAATACTAGTAATATCTCTATTCTTTTTGTTATGGGCATTGCAATCATGTTCTCCCAATTGGGATAGATGATATTGATACTTTGGATTTGCAAGAAAAGCTTTTCTTTCAACTGTTTTCCTTGCAATTAATGTTCACCCATGAAATGTGACAAACCTCGATGCTCGTAATAATCTCCATTCTTTTTGTTATGGGCACTACAATCGCATTCTCCTAATTAGGATACATGATATTGATGCTTTAGATTTGCAAGAAAAGCTTCTCTTTTTGCAATTTTCCTTGTAATTAATGGTTGCCCATGAAATAGAACAAACATCGATACTCTTAGTAATCTCCATTCTTATTGTTATGGGCACAATAATCATGTTCTCCACATTGGGATACATGATGTTGATGCTTTGGATTTGCAAGAAAAGCTTTTCTTTCCACTATTTTCCTTATAATTAAAGCTTATCCATGAAATGAGACAAACTTTGATACTCATGATTGTCTCCATTCTTTTTGTTATTGGCACTACAATCATGTTTCCCTCATTGGAATACACAATATTGATGCTTTGGATTTTCAAGAAAAGCTTTTCTTTCCACCATTTTTTGTATAATCAAAGTTCATCTGTGAACTGAGGCAAGCTTGGATACCTAAAATAATCTCCATTCTTTTTGTTATTGGCACAACAATCATGTTCTCCACATTGGGATACATGATATTAAGGCTTTGGATTTGCAAGAAAAGCTTTTTTTTCCACCATTTTCTTTATAATCAAAGTTCATCCGAGGAAATGAGACAAACTTGGATACTCATAATAATCTCCATTCGCATTGTTATAGGCACTACAATCATGTTCTCCACATTAGGATATACGATATTCAGGCTTTGGATTTGCAAGAAAAGCTTTTCTTTCCACCATTTACCTTATAACTAATGTTCATCTGTGAAATAAGGTAAACTTAGATACCCAGAATAATCTCTGTTTTTTTTTTATTAGCACAACAATCATGTTCTCCACATTGGGATACACAATATTGATGCTTTTGATTTGCAAGAAAAGCTTTTCTTTCCACCATTTTCCATGTAACTAACGTTAACCTGTAAAATGGGACAAACTTTGATACTCATAATAATCTCTGTTCTTTTTGTTATTAGGACTACAATCATGTTCTCTTAATTGGGATGTATGATATTGATGCTTTGGATTTGCAAGAAAACTTTTCTTTCCACTATTTTCCTCATAATCAAACTTCGTCCATGAAATAAGACAAACTTTGATACTTATAATAATCTCTGTTTTTATTTTATGGGCACTACAATCATGTTCTCCATATTGAGATACACAGTATTAATGCTTTGTATTTGCAAGAAAAGCTTTTCAATCCACCATTTTCCTTATAATCAAAGTTCATCCATGAAATGAGACAAACTTGGATACCCATAATAATCTCTATTCTTTTTGTTATTAGCATAACAGTCATGTTCTCTATATTGGGATACGTAATATTGATGCTTTGGATTTGCAAGTAAAGCTTTTCTTTCCATTATTTTACTTATAATCAAAGTTCATCTGAGAAATTAGACAAACTTGGACACTCATAATAATCTCCATTCTAATTGCTATGGGCACTACAGTCATGTTCTACACGTTGGGATACATGATATTGATGCTTTGGATTAGCAAGAAAAGCTTTTCTTTCCACCATTTTCCTCATAATCAAAGCATATCTGTGAAATGTTACAAACTTCGATACTCATAATATCTCTATTATTTTTGTTATGGAAACTATAATCATGTTCTCCCTATTAGGATACACGATATTGATGCTTTGTATTTGCAAGAAAAGCTGTCCTTTGGATAACCAAAATAATCTCTATTCTTTTTGTTATTGCCACAACAATCAAGTTCTTCATATTGGATGCATGATATTGATGCTCTAGATTCGTAAGAAAAGCTTTTTTTTCCATAATTTTCCTTATAATCATAGTTCATTTGAGGAAATGGGACAAACTTGGATACTCATAATAATCTCCATTTTTATTGTTATGGGCACTACAATTATGTTCTCCATATTGGGATACATGATATGATGCTTTGGATTTGCAGGAAAAGCTTTTTTTTCCACCATTTTCATTGTAACAAAGTCCATCCGTGAAATAAGGTAAAGTTAGATACCCATAATAATCTCTGTTTTTTTTTGTTATTAGCACAACAATCATGTTGTCCACATTAGGATACACAATATTAATGCTTTGGATTTACAATAAAAGTTTTTCTTTCCACCATTTTTCTTATAATTAAAGCTCATCCGAGAAATTAGACAAACTTGGATACTCTTAATAATCTCAATTTTTATTGTTATGGGCACTACAATCATGTTCTACACATTAGGATACACGATATTATTATTTAGATTTGCAAAAAAGGCTTTTCTTTCCACCATTTTCTTTATATCCAATGTTCATCCGTGAAATAAGACAGACTTGGATACCTATACTAATCTCCTTTCTTTTTGTTATTGGCACAACAATCATGTTCTCCACATTGGGATACACAATATTGATGCTTTGGATTTTCAAGAAAAGCTTTTCCTTCCACCATTTTCCTTATAATTAATGTTCACCTGTGAAATGGGATAAACTTTGATACTAGCAATAATCTGCATTCTTTTTGTTATAGGCACTACAATCATGTTCTCCCAATTAGGATGGATGATATTGATGCTTTGGATTTGCAAGAAAAGCTTTTCTTTCCATCATTTTCCTTGCAATTAATGTTCACCCGTGAAATGGGACAAACTTCGATGCTCATAATAATCTTTCTTTTTATTGTTATGGGCACTACAATCACGTTCTCCACTTGGGATACACGATATTAATGCTTTGGATTCGCAAGAAAGGCTTTTTAATCCACTATTTTGCTTTTAATCAAAGTTCATCTGAGAATTGAGACAAACTTGGATACTCATAAAAATCACTATTCTTATTACTGTGGGCACTACAATCATGTTCTACACATTGGGATACATGATATTGATGCTTTGGATTTGCAAGAAAAGATTTTCTTTCCACCATTTTCCAAGATAACCAAAGCTTATCCTAAAGTTAGATAAACTTGGATACTCGCAATAATCTCTATTCTTTTTGTTATTAGCACAACAATCTTGTTCTCCATATTGGGATACACAATACTGATGCTTTGGAATTGCAAGGAAAGCTTTTCTTTCCACTATTTTCCTTGTAATTAAGGTTCACCTGTGAAATGGGACAAAGTTCGATACTTGTAATCATCTCGATTCTTGTTGTTATGGGTGCTGCAACCATGTTCTTTCAATTGGGATGCATGATATTGATGCTTTGGATTTCAAAGAAAAGCTTTTTTTTCACCATTTTCCTTGTAATTAATGTTCACCAATGCAATGGGACAAACTTCGATACTCGTAATAATCTTTTTTCTTATTGTTATTGGGACTACAATCACGTCTTCCACATTGGGGTACACGATGTTGATGCTTTGGATTTGCAAGAAAAGCTTTTCTTTCCACCATTTTTCTTATAATCAAAGTTCATCCATGAAATGAGACAAACTTTGATTCTCACAATAATCTCCATTCTTTTTGTTATTAGCTCTACAATCATGTTCTCCTTATTGGGATACACGATATTGTTGCTTAGGATTTGTAGGAAAAGCTTTTCATTCCAACATTTTCCTTTTAATCAAAGTTCATCCATGAAATAAAACAAACACGGATACCCATAATAATCTCTATTTTTTTTGTTATTGGCACAACAATCATGTTCTCCACATTGGGATGCATGATATTGATGCTTTGGATTCGCATGAAAAGCTAATATTCTCCATTTTTTTTTGTTATTGGCACAACAATCATGTTCTTCTCTTTGGGATACACGAAATTCATGCTTGGATTTGCAAGAAAAGCTTTGCCTTCCACCATTTTACTTGTAATTAATGTTCACACGTGAAATGTTATAAACTTTGATACTCGAAATAATCTCAATTCTTTTTCTTATGGAAACTATTATCATGTTCTCCCCATTGGGATACATGATATTGATGCTTTGGATTTGTAAGAAAAGCTTTTTTTTTTTCCATTATTTTGCTTCTAATCAAAGTTCATCCGTGAAATGAGACAAACTTAGATACCCATAATAATCTCTTTTCTTTTTATTATGGGCACTACAATCATGTTCTACTCATTGAGATACACGATATTGATGCTTTGGATTTGCAAGAAAAGCTTTTCTTTCCACTATTTTTCTTATAATTAAAGCTCATCCAATAAATAAGACAAACTTGGATACTCTTAACAATCTCGATTCTTATTGTTATGGGCAGTGCAATCATGTACTACACATTGGGATACACGACATTGATGGTTTAGATTTGCAAGGAAAGCTTTTCTTTCCACCATTTTCTTTATAACCAATGTTCATCCATGAAATAAGACAAACTTGGACACCTATACTAATGTCTTTTCCTTTTGCTATTGGCAATCATCTTCTCCACATTGGGATACATGATATTGATGCTTTGGATTTTCAAGAAAAGCTTTTCCTTCCACCATTTTCCTTATAATTAATGTTCACTCGTGAAATGGGATAAACATTGATACTAGTAATAATCTCCATTCTTTTTGCTATGGCCATTACAATCATGTTCTCCTAATTGGGATGGATGCTATTGAGGCTTTGGATTTGCAAGAAAAGCTTTTCTTTCCACCATTTTCCTTTCAATTAATGTTCACTCATGAAATGGGATAAACTTTGATACACGTAATCATCTCCGTTCTTATTGTTATGGGCACTACAATCATGTTTTCCATATTAGGATACACGATATTGATGCTACGTATTTGCAAGAAAGGCTTTTGAATCCATTATTTCGCTTATAATCAAAGTTTATCAAAGAATTGAGGCAAACTTGGATACTCATAATAATCTCCATTCTCATTGCTACTGGCACTACAATCATGTTCTACACATGGGATACACGATATTGATGCTTTGGATTTGCACGAAAAGCTTTTCTTTCCACTATTTTAATTATAACCAAAGTTATTCGTGATATGAGACAAAGTTGGATACCCATAATAATCTCTATTCTTTTTGTTATTAGCACAACAATCATGTTCTCCACATTGGGATACATGATATTGATGCTTTGGATTTGCAAGGAAAGCTTTTCTTTCCACCATTTTCCTTGTAATTAATGTTCACCCGTGAAATAGGACAAAGTTTGATACTCGTAATAATCTCCATTCTTTTTGTTATGGGTGCTACAATCATGTTCTCCCAATTGGGATGAATGTTATTGATGCTTTGGATTTCTAAGAAAAGTTTTTCTTTCCACCATTTTCCTTGTAATTAATGTTCACCAATAAAATGGGACAAACTTCGATACTCGTAATAATCTTTATTTTATTGTTATGGGCACTACAATCATGTTCTCCACATTGGGATAAACGATGTTGGTGCTTTGGATTTGCTAGAAAAGCTTTTCTTTCCACCATTTTCCTTACAATCAAAGTTCATCCGTGAAATGAGAAAAACTTTGATACTCATAATAATCTCCATTCTTTTTGTTATTGGCACTACAATCATGTTCTCCTCATTGTGATACATGATATTGATGGTTGGGATTTGCAAGAAAAACTTTTCATTCCAACATTTTCCTTATAATCAAAGATTATTAGTGAAATGAGACAAATGCGAATGCCCATAATAGTCTACATTCCTTTTGTTATTGGCACAACAGTCGTGTTTTCCATATTGATGCTTTGGATTTGCAAGAAAAGCTAACAATCTCCAATTTTTTTGTTATTGGCACAACAACCATGTTCTCTTCATTAGGATACACGATATTCATGCTTGCATTTGCAAGAAAAGCTTTGCTTTCCACCATTTTACTTGAAATTAATGTTCACTCGTGAAATGTTATAAACTTTGATGCTCGTAATAATCTCGATTCTTTTTTGTATGGAAACTATAATCATGTTTTTCCCAATGGGATACATGATATTGATGCTTTGGATTTGCAAGAAAAGCTTTTCTTTCCATTATTTTGCTTATAATCAAAGTTCACCCATGAAATGAGACAAACTTGGATACCCATAATAATCTCCATTCTTTTTCTTATTGGCACAATAATCATGTTCTCCATATTGGGATACATGATATTGATGCTTTAGATTTAAAGGAAAATCTTTTCTTTCCATCATTTTCCTTGTAATCAAAGTTCATCTGTGAAATGAGACAAGCTTGGATACCAATAATAATCTCCATTCCTTTTGTTATTGGCACAACAATCAAGTTCTCCACATTGGGAAACATGATATTGATGGTTTGGATTTGCAAGAAAAGCTTTTTTTTCCACCATTTTTATAATCAAAGTTCATCCGAGGAAATGAGACAAACTTGGATACTCATAATAATCTCCATTCTTATTGTTATGGGTGCTACAATCATGTTCTCCACGTTGGGATACATGATATTGATGCTTTGGATTTGCAAGAAAAGCTTTTCTTTCCACCATTTTCCTTATAATCAAAGTTCATCCATGGAATAAGACAAACTTTGATAATCATAATAATCACCATTCTTTTTGTTATTGGCACTACAATCATGTTCTCCTCGTTATGATACATGATATTGATGCTTTGGATTTGCAAGAAAAGCTTTTCATTCCAGCATTTTCCTTATAATTAAAGTTCATCCATGAAATGAGACAAACACGGATGCCCATAATAATCTCCATTCTTTTTGTTATTGGCATAAAAATCATGTTCTCCACATTGGGACACACGATATTCACGCTTGGATTTGCAAAAAAAAGCTTTGTTTTCCACCATTTTACTTGTAATTAATGTTCACCTGTGAAATGTTACAAACTTTGATACTCATAAAAATCCCCATTCTTTTTGTTATGGAAACTATAATCATGTTCTCCCCACTAGGATACATGATATTAAGGCTTTGAATTTGCCAAAAAGGCTTTTCTTTCCACCATTTTCCTTATAATCAAAGTTCATCAAAGAAATGAGACAAACTTGGATACCCATAATAATCTCCATTCTTTTTTATATTGTCACTACAATCATTTTCTGCACATTAGGATACACGATACTAATGCTTTGGATTTGTAGGAAAATCTTTCCTTCCACCCTTTTCCTTATAATCAAAGTTCTTTCATGAAATGAGACAAACTAGGATACTTATAATAATCTCCATAATTTTTATTATTGGCACTAAAACCATGTTCTCCACATTGGGATATATGATATTGATGCATTGGATTTGCAAGAAAAGCTATTCTTTCCACCATTTCCCTTATAATTAAAGTTCATCCACAAAATGAGACAAACTTGGATACTCATAATCATCTCCATTGTTTGTGTTATAGGCACTACAATCATGTTCTCCTCATTGGGATACATGATATTCATGCTTTGGATTTGCAAGAAAAGCTTTCTTTCCACTATTTTCCTTGTAGTTAATGTTCACCTATGAAGTAGGACAAACTTTGAAACTCATAATAGTCTCCACTCTTTTTGTTATAGGCACTACAATCATGTTCTCCTCATTAGGATACATGATATTGGTTCTTTAGATTTGCAAGACAAGCTTTTCTTTTCACCATTTTCCTTGTAATTAATGTTCACCTGTGGAATGTTACAAATTTTGATGCTCGTAATAATCTCCATTCTATTTGTTATAGGAGCTACAATTATGTTCTCCTCATTGGGATACATGATATTGATGCTTTGAACTTGCAAGAAAAAGTTTTCTTTGCCCTATTTTCTTTATAATTAAAGTTCATCCGTGAATTGAGACAAACTTGGATTACCATAATAATCTCCATTCATTTTGTTATGGGCACTACAATCATGTTCTCCCTATTGGGATGCATGATATTAATGCTTTGGATTTGCAAGAAAAGCCTTTCTTTTTACCATTGTTCTTGTAATTATTGTTCACCCCTGAAATGGGACAAATTCGATAGTAATAATAATCTCCATTCTTATTGTTCTGGGCACTACAATCATGTTCTCCACATTGGGATACACAATATTCATGCTTTGGATTTGCAAGAAAAGCTTTTTTTTCCACCACTTTCTTTATAATTAAAGTTTATCTGAGAATTGAGACAAACTTGGTTTGCCATAATATTCTCTATTCTTATTGTTATAGGCAATGCAATCATGTTCTCCACATTAGGATACACGATATTGATGCTTTGGATTTGCAAGAAAAGATTTTCTTTCCACCATTTTCCTTATAGTTAAGATTCATCCAAGAAATAAGACAAACTTGGATACCCATAGTAATCTCCATTCTTTTTGCTATTGGCACTACAATCATGTTCTCCTTATTGGGATAAATGATATTGATGCTTTGGATTTGAAAGAAAAGCTTTTCTATCCACCATTTTCCTTGTAACTAATGTTCACTTGTGAAATGTATAAACTTTTGATACTAGTAATAATCTCCATTTGTTTTGTTTTAGTCACTATAATCATGTTCTCCTCATTGGGATACATGATATTGATGCTTTGGACTTGCAAGAAAAGATATTCAATTCCCCGTTTTCCTTATAAATAAAGTTCATCCATGAATTAAGAAAAACTTGGATTCCCATAATAATCTCCATTCATTTTGTTATGGGCACTACAATCATATTCTCCTCATTGGGATACATGATACAGATGCTTTGGACTTGCAAGAAAAGATATTCAATGCCCCATTTTCCTTATAAATAAAGTTCATCCATGAATTGAGACAAACTTAGATTCCTACAATAATCTCTATTTATTTTGTCATGGGCACTACAATCATGTTCTCCCAATTGGGATGCATGATATTGATGCTTTGGATTTGCAAGAAAAGTTTTTCTTTCCACCATTCTCCTTGTAATTAATGTTCACCTGTGAAAAGTTACAAGCTTTGATACTTGTTATAATCTCTATTCTATTTGTTATGGGTGCTACAATCAAGTTTTCCTTATTAGGATACATGATATTGATGCTTTGGACTTGCAAGAAAAGCTTTTTTTTGCCCTGTTTTCCTTATAATTAAAGTTGATCTATGAATTGAGAAAAACCTGGATTCCCATAATAAACTCCATTCATTTTGTTATGGGCACTACAATCATGTTCTCCCTATTAGGATGCTTGATATTGATGCTTTGGATTTGTAAGAAAAGCTTTTCTTTTTACCATTGTTCTTGTAATTATTATTCACCCGTGAAATGGGATAAATTTGATAGTAATAATAATCTCCATTCTTATTGTTTTGGGAACTACAATTATGTTCTCCACATTGGGATACACAATATTCATGCCTTGGATTTGCAAGAAAAGATTTTCTTTCCACCACTTTCCTTATAGTTAAGGTTCATCTGAGAAATGAGACAAACTTGGATACCCTTAGTAATCTCCATTCTTTCCGTTATTGGCACGACAATCATGTTCTCCTCATTGGGATAAATGATATTGATGCTTTGGATTTGAAAGAAAAGCTTTTCTTTCCACCATTTTCCTTGTAACTAATGTTCACTTATGAAATGTTATAAGCTTTGATACTCGTAATATTCTCCATTCATTTTGTTATAGAAACTATAATCATGTTCTCCTTAATGGGATACATGATATTGATGCTTTGGACTTGCAAGAAAAGATATTCAATGCCCTATTTTCCTTATAAGTTAAGTTCATCCATGAATTAAGTAAAACTTGGATTGCCATAATAATCTCTATTCATTTTGTTATAGGCACTACAATTATGTTCTCCTCATAATGCTTTGGACTTGCAAGAAAAGATATTCAATGCCCCGTTTTCCTTAAAAATAAAGTTCATCCATGAAGTGAGACAAACTTGGATTCCTGTAATAATCTCTATTCATTTTGTCGTGGGCACTACAATTATGTTCTCCCCATTAGGATGCATGATATTGATGCTTTGGATTTGCAAGAAAAGCTTTTCTTTCCACTATTCTCCTTATAATTAATGTTCACCTATGAAATGTTACAAACTTTGATACTCGTAATAATCTTCATTTTATTTGTTATGGGTGCTACAATCATGTTCTCCTTATTAGGATACATGACATTGATGCTTTGGACTTGCAAGGAAAGCTTTTCTTTTCCCTGTTTTCCTTATAATTAAAGTTGATCCATGAATTGAGACAAACCTAGATTCCCATAATAAACTCCATTCATTTTGTTATGGGCACTACAATCATGTTCTCCCTATTAGGATGCATGATATTGATGCTTTGGATTTGCAAGAAAAGCCTTTCTTTTTACCATTGTTCTTGTAATTATTGTTCACCCATGAAATGTGACAAATTGGATAGTAATAATAATCTCCATTCTTATTGTTCTGGGAGCTACAATTATGTTCTCCACATTGGGATACACAATATTCATGCTTTGGATTTGCAAGAAAAGCTTTTCGTTCCACCACTTTCTTTATAATTAAAGTTTATCTAAGAATTGAGACAAACTTGGATTCCCATAATATTTTCCATTCTTATTGTTATGGGCACTACAATCATGTTCTCCACATTGGGATACATGATATTGATGCTTTGGATTTGCAAGAAAAGCTTTTCTTTCCACCACTTTCCTTATAGTTATGGTTCATTCGAGAAATGAGACAAACTTGGATACCTATAGTAATCTCTATTCTTTTTGTTATTGGCACTACAATCGTGTTCTCCTCATTGGGATACATGATATTGATGCTTTGGATTTGTAAGAAAAGCTTTTCTTTCCACCATTTTCCTTGATACTAATGTTCACCTGTGAAATGTTATAAACTTTGATACTCGTAATATTCTCTATTCATTTTGTTATGGGCACTACAATCATGTTCTCCTCATTGAGATACATGATATTGATTCTTTAGATTTGCAAGAAAAGATTTTTTTTGCCCTATTTTCCTTATAAATAAAGTTCATCCATGAATTGAGATAAACTTGGATTCCTATAATAATCTCCATTCATTTTGGTATGGGCACTACAATCATGTTTACCCTATTAGGATGCATGACATTGATGCTTTGGATTTGCAATAAAAGCTTTTCTTTCTACCATTGTTCTTGTAATTATTGTTCAGCCGTGACATGGGATAAACTCAATAGTAATAATAATCTCCATTCTTGTTGTTCTAGGCACTACAATCATGTTCTCCATATTAGGATACACGATATTCATGCTTTGGATTTGCAAGAAAAGTTTTTCTTTCCACCGCTTTCCTTATAATTAATGTTATTCATGAATTGAGACAAACTTGGATACCTAAAGTAATCTCTATTCTTTTTGTTATTGGCACTACAATCATGTTCTCCTTATTGGGATACATGATATTGATGCTTTGGATTACAAGAAAAACTTTTCTTTCCACCATTTTCCTTTTAATTAATGTTCACCTGTGAAATGTTACAAACTTCGATACTCATAATAATCTCTATTCTTTTTGTTATGGGCACTACAATCATGTTTTCTCCATTAGGATACATGATATTGATGCTTTGGATTTACAAGAAAAGCTTTTCTTTACCCTTTTTTCCTTATAATTAAAGTTTATTTGTGAATTAAAAGGAACTTGGATTCCCATAACAATCTACATTCATTTTGTTATGGGTACTACAATCATGTTCTCCTCATTAGGGTACATGATATTGACTCTTTGGACTTACAAGAAAAGATTTTTTTTGCCCTATTTTCCTTATAAATGAAGTTCATCCATGAATTGAGACAAACTTAGATTCCCATAATAATCTCTATTCATTTTGTTATGGGCACTACAATCATGTTCTCCTTATTGGGATGCATGATATTGATGCTTTGGATTTGCAAGAAAAACTTTTCTTTCTACCATTATTCTTGTAATTATTGTTCACCTGTGAAATAGGACAAATGCAATAGTAATAATAATCTCCATTCTTGTTCTTTTGGGCACTACAATCATGTTCACCACATCGGGATACACGATATTCATGTTTTGGATTTGCAAAAAGAAAAAATTTCTTTCCACCACTTTCCTCATAATTAATGTTTATCCGTGAATTGAGACAAACTTGGATTCCCATAATATTATCTATTCTTATTGTTATGGGCACTACAATCATGTTCTCCACATGGGATACAAAATATTGATGTTTTGAATTTGCAAGAGAAGCTTTTCTTTCCACCACTTTCCTTATAATTAAGGTTCATCCGTGAAATGAGACAAACTTGGATACCTTTAGTAATCTCCATTCTTTTTGTTATTGGCACCACAATCATGTTTTCCTCATTGGGATACATGATATTGATGCTTTGGATTACAAGAAAAGCTTTTCTTTCCATTATTTTCCTTGTAATTAATGTTCACTTGTGAAATGTTACAAACTTTGATACTCATAATAATCTCTATTCTTTTTGTTATGGGCACTACAATCATGTTCTCCCCATTAGGATACATGATATTGATGCTTTGGACTTGCAAGAAAAGCTTTTCTTTGCCCTCTTTTCCTTATAATTAAAGTTTATCCATGAATTAAGAAGAACTTGGATTCCCACAATAATCTATATTCATTTTGTTATGGGCACTATAATCATGTTCTCCCCATTGGGATGCATGATATCGATGCTTTGGATTTGCACGAAAGGCTTTTCTTGCTACCATTATTCATGTAATTATTTTCACCTGTGAAATGGGACAAATTCAATAGTAATAGTAATCTCCTTTCTTTTTGATCTTGGCACTACAATCATGTTTAGCACATTGGGATACACAATATTGATGCTTTGGAATTGCAGGAAAATTTTTTTATACCATTTTCCTTATAATCAGGGTTCTTCTATGAAATGAGATAAACTTGGATACTTATAATAATCTCCATTCCTCTTATTATTGTCACCACAACCATGTTCTCCACATTGGGATACACAATATTGATGCTTTGGATTTGCAAATAAAGCTTTTCTTTCCACCACTTTCCTTATAATTAAGGTTCATCTATAAAATGAGACAAACTTGGATGCACATAATAATCTCCATTTTTTTTGTTATTCGCATAATAATCATGTTCTCCTTTTTGCAACACACAATATTCATGCTTGGATTTGCAAGAAAAGCTTTCCTTTCCACCATTTTACTTGTAATTAATGCTCATCTGTGAAATGTTACAAACTATGATACTCATAATAATCCCTATTCTTCTTGTTATGGAAACTATAATCATGTTCTCACCATTGGGATACATGATATTTATGCTTTGGATTTGTAAGAAAAGCTTTTCTTTCCACCATTTTCTTTGTAATCAAAGTTCATCAAAGAAATGAGAGAAACTTGGATACTCATAATAATCTCCATTCTTTTTTATATTGGCACTACAATCATGTTCTGCACATTAGGATACATGATATTGATGCTTTGGATTTGCAGGAAAATATTTCCTTCCACTATTTTCCTTATGATCAAAGTTTATATATGAAATAAAACAAACCTGGATCCTAATAATAATCTTCATTCTTTTTGTTATTGGCACTACAACCTTGTTCTCTGCATTGGGATACACGATATTGATTCTTTGGATTTGCAAGAAAGCTTTTCTTTCCACCATTTCCCTTATAATCAAAGTTCATCCATGAAATGAGACAAACTTGGATACTCATAATAATCTCCACTCTTTTTTTTTTATTAGCACTACAATCATGTTCTCTTTATTGGGATACATGATATTGATGCTTTGGATTTGCAAGAAAAGCTTTTCTATCTACAATTTTCCTTGTAATTAATGTTCACCCATGAAATAGGATAAACTTCGAAACTCATAATAATCTCCACTCTATTTGCTATAGGCACTACAATTATGTTCTCCCTATTGGGATACATGTTATTGATGCTTTGGATTTACAAGAAAAGTTTTTCTTTTTGCCACTTTCCTTATAATTAAAGTTTATCTGTGAAATGAGACAAACTTAGATACCCATAATAATTTCCATTCTTTTTGTTATGGGCACTACAATTATGTTCTCCCTATTGGGATACATGATATTGATGCTTTGGATTTACAAGAAAATCTTTTCTTTCCACCTTTTTTCTTTTAATTAATGTTAACCTGTGAAATGGGACAAACTTTAATGCTCGTAATAATCTGCACTCTTTTTGTTATAGGCATTGCAATCATGTTCTCCCTATTGGGATGCATGATACTGATGCTTTGGATTTACAAGAAAAGCTTTTCTTTTTTATTTTTTCCATGTAATTAATGTTCACCCGTGAAAAGGGACAAACTTTGTTACTCGTAATAATCTCCATTCTTTTTGTTATTGGCACTACAATCATGTTCTCCTCATTGGGATACATGATATTGACACTTTGGATTTGTAAGAAAAACTTTTCTTTCCACCATTTTCACTGTAATTAATGTTCATCCGTGAAATAAGAAAAACTTTGAAACATCTATTAATCTCCACTCTATTTGTTATAGGCACTTGATGTGAGCACAACCACGGTACGTTCCAAGAGGAATGGAACCAAAGATGAGCTAGCAATGCCGAATGGATTGGTAACAAGTTCAAGAGTTAAGAAGTTCAAAGAAGCACTTCAATCCCACATAGGCAGAATTGTAGATAGTATGGAATCTCACGAGACAATGAGGACCAATGGCATCATATCTAATCAAATAGGGTTGAATTGGCAAGAAGACTCTAATTCTTGTTTAATTAATTATTTTAAGTTAGAAGAATAGCTTTAGGTAGCCCACTACTTATATTTTGCATGTGGGCTTCTTTTTAATTCATTATGGGCTTATTTTGGTGAGATGTGCTTTTATTAGCTTTCAGCTCATTTCATTTAAACCTTTAGGCTTAATGGGCTATATTTTAGAGATGTTAGGTTTAGGCTTTAGTTATTTTGGTATGAGGCCCATGTTTAAAGGTCTTTTATGTCTCTAGGGTTTTTTCTATTTTTAAGGGGTATAAGTACCTCATAATGAACATTGTGTGGGAGATTTGGTTATTGGAAAAATATTGAGTTTTTTACTCATCTTAGGGAAGATCACTTATCTTCTTCTATTGCATCAAGAATATAATTCTTATCAATGTAATTTCTAGTGGTGAATTCTATTTTTGTTTTCAAATCAACCTTATGATATGCGTTTCCATTCATATAATTGATTGGGGCTTATTAGGGTTGGGAATTTCTTCTTGTTCATGTTCTTGTCAATGTGTGTGTTTAAGGGGTTTCAGGTTCTTTAGCCTTAGGGTTCCGCATCATTTGGCATTAAAGCTTGGATTAGGATAAATTCTTATTTATCTTGTTGGGTTCATCCTTTTTTTTTTGTTTTTTTCTTGTCTTTTCTTTTTCTCATATTTGTTTTTTCTTGTCTTTTCTTTTTCTCATAGTTGTTCTTCAAGTTATTTGCTCGGTTCATCTTGTTCTTGAGTTATTCTTATCTTTTCTTTTTCTCATATTTGTTCTTTGAGTTATTTGCTACCCTAGCTATCATATAAAATTAAAATAAAATAAAATAAATAAAATATAGATCAGTTGCTAGAGGAAAAAAAAGAAAAAAAAGAGGAATTAAATAATTAACAATTTGATTTTTGTTAATTTGAAATCTGTATTTTGAGCAGCATACATATCTTCCTCTTGTGTGCTCATTTCATCTTTCTTTATTTTGGTATTCTTGCTTCTAGTTTTCTACCTATCTTCTTTGTTAGGTGTTTTCATTGCATTCATAGTTTTAATTTGTTGTTTATGAATTATCTTGATTGGAAATTGAATTTTGAAGTGCAATTAAGGATAACAAGCTTAAGTGTGAAAGCTGAAAAAGGGTAAAAGCCAATTCTGAGTGAAACACGAGTAGAGTGCCATCTTTTGAGTGAAACATATAAGGGAGTGAATTGTGAGGTTCTTTTTATTGCTAACCATTTTCTTGCAGCTTTTTGTTTTTAAGAATGGCCCAAAGTAAGGATGGAAAGGAAACATTGCATGATGAGGGGGATGAAATTGTGCCTGATCTGAAATTAATGTATAAGGCATTCATGAGTGAGTTCAAGAAGTTGTCTACTACGATGGATGGGATGGATGAAAGAATTAATGAAGCTAGTACAATCCAAAACCATAATAGATCAATCGACATTTGTAGGAATAGGGAGGAAGAGCTGGGAATAAGGTATGATGGTATGAAGATGAAGTGCAATCCGTAAGGGTAGAGAAAGTAGGGAAGAAAGAGTGAAGAGAAAAGATAGCAACATTAATACCATCAAGATGAAAACTCTACCTTTCAAAGGTAGGAATGATGGTAAAGTGTACATAGAGTGGGAAAGAAAGGTGGACATGATTTTTGCTTGTTATAACTATTCTGAAGATAAGAAAGTAAGATTGGAAGCAGTAGAATTCTTTGATTATGCACTAATTTGGTGGGATGAGTTGACAAAGAATAGAAGAAGGAAGAGGGAACCACCATATCCACTTGGGAAGAGATGAAAAGAGTGATGAAGAAGAGGTTTGTGCCATTTTATTACTATAAAGAGTTGCACCATAATTACATAGACTCACACAAGGATCTAGATCAGTAAAAGATTATCACAAGGAGATAGAGATGCTATTGATTAAAGCTAACATAGAAGAGGAAGAAGAGGTGATAATTGCTCAGTTCATAGGTGGTTTGAATAGGGAAATTGATGATGTGGTTGAGTTGCAACATTATATAGAGGTAGAGGACCTAGTGAACATTGTCGTGAAAGTAGAGAAGCAACAAAAACAAAGGACGGCAACCAAGTCTTTCTCAAATTCTAATAGCAAATGGAGCAAAAATGAAGATAAAAAGAGGGAACACTATTTAGATTCCAAAAAGAAAGGCAATGAAACAAACAAAGGCAAGGAGAAGAGTATTTCAATTCAAAAAGGTACCACTAATCCATCTTTAAAACCTTTTAAACATAAGGATATTAAGTGCTTTAAATGTCAAGGGTGTAGTGATTATGCATCTGATTGTCCTAATAGAAAAACTATGTTTATTAAGGGTGATGATATTGTTTTTGAGTCTGATAAAGGTAATAAGTCTGATGGTAGTGATTTGAGTATGCCACCTTTAGAAGATTGTTCTAATATTGATGAAAGTGTTGAATATGTTGTTAAGGGTGAATCTTTAGTTGCTAGGCATGCATTGAACTTGAATGTGAAGGAAGATAGCCTAGAGCAAAGGGAGAACCTATTTCACACTAGATACTTGGCAGGTGGGAAAGTTTGTAGCATGATCATAGATGGTATTTGCACTAATGTAGCTAGTAGTACTTTCATAGAGAAGTTAGGGCTAAAATGTGATAAACACCTTAACCTATATAGACTACAATGGTTGAATGATAGTGGTGAAGCCAAAGTTACTAAGCAAGCAGTTGTTGCAGTCTTTATTGGTAGATATGCTGATGAAGTTATGTGTGATGTTGTGCCTATGTAAGCTGGTCATCTATTGTTAGGTAGGCCATGGCAATTCGATAGACGTGTTATGCATGATGGGTACTTTAATAGGTATTCTTTTATGTATAATGGGTAGAAAATTACCCTTGCTCCTTTATCACCTAAAGAAGCATAGCTTGAACAATTGAAAATTCAACAATCATCAAGTGGGGATTCAAGTAGTGAGGTGAAAAAGAAAGAAGAGAGAAAAGAGGCTATGAAAGAAATGGATAAAATTAAAGGCCCGATGGTGAGTGACTGCACAAGTAAGAAAAAGAAAGTGGGATATGTAGGAGAGAAGAAGTTAATGATTGAAAAGAAAGAAATGAATGTGAAAAGTGAGCAAAAAGAAATTAAGAGGAGTGAAAAGGTTAAGACACAACCATGTTTTCATGCAAAAGAGAGAGAGTTAAAGAATGCATACTTAGGCAAGAAAGCTTTAATATTGATTCGGTTTAAGGAAACGTTGTTTACTAATACTAACCTTGACCCAAATTTGCCTAGTGTGTTTGTGACTTTGTTGCAGGATTATGACGATGTTTTTCTTGAGAAGGTAGCCCATGAGTTACCACCTTTGAGAGGGATTGAGCACCAAATTAACTTTGTGCCAGGAGCTTAAATTCCCAATCATCCAGCTTACCGAAGCAATCTAGAGGAGACAAAGGAACTACAAAGGCAAGTGGATGAATTTTTTAAAAAGGGATATGTGAGAGAGAGAATGAGTCCTTGTGTTGTGCCAATTCTTTTAGTGCCAAAGAAAGATAGAACTTGGAGGATGTGTATGGATTGTAGAGCGGTTAATAAGATCACTATAAAGTATCGCCATCCTATTCCTAGGTTAGATGTACGCTAGATGAGCTGCATGGTGCTTGCATATTCACCAAAATTGATTTAAAAAGTGGCTATCATTAAATTAGGATGAAAGAAGGTGATGAATGGAAAACTGCATTTAAGACCAAATATGGATTGTATGAGTGGTTGGTTATGCCTTTTGGCTTATCTAATGCACCTAGTACTTTCATGCGCTTAATGAATCATGTTTTGCGTGAGTTCCTTGGAAAATTTATGGTTGTTTACTTTGATGACATATTGATTTACAGTAAGAACTTAAGTAAACATATTATACATGTTAAGGCTGTTTTAGATGTGCTTAGGAAAGAGAAGTTTTATGCAAACCTTAAGAAGTGTTCATTTTGCATGGATAAAGTTATCTTCTTAGGTTTTATGGTGAGTTCTAAGGGAGTTAAGGTTGACTCTGAGAAGGTGAAAGCTATTCAAGAATGGCCAAAACCTAAGTCAGCTAGTGAGGTTAGGAGTTTCCATGGTTTAGGAAGTTTTTATAGGCAATTTGTTAGAGATTTCTCTACTATCCTTGCCTCATTGAATGAAATCATTAAGAAGAATGTTGGCTTTAGATGGGAGAAAGAATAGGAAAATGCATTTAATACTTTAAAGGAAAAGTTATGTATTGTACTCATTTTGCATTTGCTTGATTTTTCCAAGATTTTTGAAATTGAATGCGATGCTTCTGGGATTGGTATAGGGGCTATTTTGATGCAGAAGAATCATCCCATAGCATATTTCAGTGAGAAGTTAAATGGATTAGTTTTGAACTACTCCACTTATAATAAGGAGCTTTATGCCTTGGTGAGAGCTCTTGAAGTATAGGAACATTACTTGCTACCTAAAGAGTTTATGGTACATAGTGATCATCAATCTCTTACGTACTTAAAGGGACAAGGGAAATAGAGCAAAAGGCATGCAAGTTGGGTGGAGTATCTTGGAACATTTTCGTATGTGATAAAATACAAGCAAGGTAAAGAAAATGTTGTGGCTGATGCACTATCAAGAAGATACACTTTGATTTCTATGCTTACTTCGAAGTTACTTGGATTTGAGCATTTGAAAGAGTTGTATGTTGATGATGCTGATTTTGCTAATGTATATCAAGCTTGTGAACATGCTGCATGTGATAACTTCTATAGACATGAAGGATATCTTTTTAAGGGCAAACAACTTTGCATTCCTGCATGTTCTATTAGGGAGTTGCTTGTTAGAGAATCATATAGTGGAGGGTTAATGGGGCATTTTGGTGTGCCTTGAATGAGATTGCTAGTTTAGATGGCAAGAAGAAGGCTAAGTTGGTTAAAACAATACATGAGAAAGCACGAGAACAAATTGAGAAAAAGAATTGCATGCATGCACAAAAGGCAAATAAAGCTAGAAAGCAATTTATCTTTGAACCAGGTGATTGGGTTTGGGTGCATATGCAAAAAGAGAGGTTTCCATAACAAAAAAAAATCAAAACTTGATGCAAGGGGTGGTAAACCATTCCAAGTGTTGGCACGCACCAATGACAATGCGTACAAGATTGACTTACTAGGTAAGTATAATATTAGTGCTACTTTTAATGTTTCTGACTTATCTCTTTTTGACTTTGATTCAGATTCGAGGATAATCCTTTGGAAGAGGGAGGGGATAATGTGAGCACAACCATGGTACATTGCAAGAGGATCAATGGCACCAAAGATGAGCTAGCAATGCCGAATGGATCGATAACAAGATCAAGCTAAGAAGTTCAAAGAAGCATTTTAATCCTACATGGGCAGAATTGTAGATGGCATGGAATCTCAAGAGATAATGAGGACCAATGGCATCATATCTAATCAAATGGGGCTGAATTTGCAAAAAGACTCTAATTCTTGTTTAATTAATTATTTTAAGTTAGAAGAATAGTTTTGGGTAACATACTACTTGTATTTTGCATAAGGGCTTCTTATTAATTCATTATGGGCTTATTTTGGTGAGATGGGCTTTTATTAGCTTTCAACTCACTTAATTAAACCTTTAGGCTTAACAGGTTGTATTTTAGAGATGTTAGGCTTGAGATTTAGTTATTTTGGTGGGAGACCCATGTTTAAAGGCCTTTTATATCTCTAAGGTTTTTCTTTTTGTTTTCAAGGGGTATTTAATGAACATTGTGTGGGAGATTTGGTTATTGGAAATATATTGAGTTTTTATTCATCTTAAGGAGGATTGCTTGTCTTCTTCTATTGCATTAAGAGTATAATTCATATCAAGGTAATTTCTTGTCACAAATTTTATTCTTGTTTTCAAATTAACCTTATCATATGCACTTCCATTCATATAATCGATTGGGGGTTCATTAGGGTTGGGAATTTCTTCTTATTCATGTTCTTGCCAAAGTGTGTGTTCAAGGGATTTTGGGTTCTTTAACCTTGGGGTTCTGCATCAGCACTACAATCATGTTCTCCCCATTGGGATGCATGATATTGATGCTTTGGATTTGCAAGAAAAGCTTTTCTTTCCGCCACTTTCCTTATAATTAAAATTCATCCGTGAAATGAGACAAACTTGGACACCCATAATAATCTCTATTCTTTTTGTTATGGGCGCTACAATCGTGTTCTCCCAATTGGGATACATGATATTGATGCTTTGGATTCTCAAGAAAAGTTTTTCTTTCCACCATTTTCCTTGTAATTAATAATCACCAATGAAAGAGGACAAACATCGATACTCGTAATAATCTTTATTCTTATTATTATGGGCACTACAATCATGTTCTCCACATTGGGATACACAATGTTCATGCTTTGGATTTGCAAGAAAAGCTTTCTTTTCCACCATTTTCCTTATAATCAAAGTTCATCTGTGTGCTACTCATAATAATCTCTATTCTTTTTGTTATTGGCACCACAATCGTATTCTCCATATTGGTATACACAATATTAATGCTTGGGATTTGCAAGAAAAGCTTTTCATTCCAAAGTTTTCCATATAATCAAAGTCCATCCATGAAATAAGACAAACGTGGATACCCATAATAATATTCATTCTCTTTGTTATTGGCATAACAATCATGTTTTCCACTCTAGGAAGCATGATATTTATGCTTTGGATTTGCAAGAAAAGCTAATAGTCTCCATTTTTTTTTGTTATTAGCACAACAATCATGTTCTCCTCATTGGGATATTTTATATTCATGCTGGGATTTGCAAGAAAAGCTTTGCTTTCCACCATTTTACTTGTAATTACTGTACACCCGTGAAATGTTACAAACTTTGATACTCGTAATAATCTTCTTCTTTTTGTTATGGAAACTATAATCATGTTTTCCCTATTAGGATACATGATATTGATGCTTTGGATTTTCAAGAAAAGCTTTTCTTTCCATTATTTGGCATATAATCAAAGTTCATCCATGAAATGGGACAAACTTGGATACCCATAATAATCTCTATTCTTTTTGTTATAGGCACTACAATCATGTTCTCCACATTAGAATACACGATATTGATGCTTTGGATTTGCAAGAAAAGCTTTTCTTTCTGCCATTTTCCTTATAATCAAAGCTCATCTGAGAAATAAGACACACTTGGATACTTTTACTAATCTCGATTTTTATTGTTATGGGTAGTACAATCATGTTCTACACATTGGCATACACGACATTGATGGTTTAGATTTGCAAGAAAAGCTTTTCTTTCTACTATTTTCCTTATAACCAATGTTCATCAGTGAAATAAGACAAACTTAGACGCTGGTACTAATCTCCTCTCCTTTTGTTGCTGGCACAACAATCATGTTCTCCATATTGAGATACACGATATTGATGCTTTGGATTTTCAAGAAAAGCTTTTCCTTCCACCATTTTCCTTATGATTAATGTTCACTCGTGAAATGGGACAAACTTCGATACTAGTAATAATCTCCATTCTTTTTGTTATGGGCACTACAATCATGTTCTCCCAATTGGGATGGATGATATTGATGCTTTGGATTTACAAGAAAAGCTTTTTTTTCCACCATTTTCCTTACAATTAATGTTCACCCATGAAATGGGACAAACTTCGATACACCTAATAATCTTCGTTCTTATTGTTATGGGCACTACTATCATGTTCTCCACATTGGGATATATGATATTGATGCTTTTGATTTGCAAGAAAGGCTTTTCAATCCATTATTTTGCTTATAATCAATGTTCATCCGAGAATTAAGACAAACTTGGATACTTATAATAATCTCCATTCTTATTGCTATGGGCACTACAATCATGTTCTACACATGGGATACACGATATTGATGCTTTGGATGTGCAAGAAAAGCTTTTCTTTCCACTATTTTCATTATAACCAAAGTTTATCCATGAAACGAGATGAAATTGGATACCCATAATAATCTTTATTCTTGTTGTTATTAGCATAACAATCATGTTCTCCACATTGGGATACATGATATTGATGCTTTGGATTTGTAAGGAAAGCTTTTATTTCCACCATTTTCCTTATAATTAATGTTCGCCCGTGAAATGGGATAGTTCGATACTTGTAATAATCTCCATTCTTTTTGTTATGGGCGCTACAATCATGTTCTCCCAATTAGGATGCATGATATTGCTGCCTTGGATTTCCAAGAAAAGCTTTTCTTTCCCCCTTTTTCTTTGTAATTAATGTTCACCAATGAAATGGAACAAACTCCGATACTCGTAATAATTTCCATTCTTATTGTTATAAGCACTACAATTATGTCCTCTGCATTAGGATACACGATGATGATGCTTTGGATTTGCAAGAAAAGCTTTTCTTTCCACCATTTTCCTTAAAATCAAAGTTCATCACGAAATGTGACAAACTTTGATACCCATAATAATCTCCATTCTTTTTGTCATTGGCACAACAATCATATTCTGCTAATTGGGATTCACGATATTGATGCTTGGGATTTGCAAGAAAAGCTTTTCATTCCAACATTTTCCTTATATTCAAAGTTCATCCATGAAATAAGGCAAATGCGGATTACTATAATAATCCCTATTCTTTTTGTTATTGGGATAACAATCATGTTCTCCACATTGGGATACACATATTGATGCTTTGGATTTTCAAGAAAAGCTAATAATCTCCATTCTTTTGTCATTGGCACAATAATCATTTTCTCCTCATTGGGATACATGATATTCATGCTTGGATTTGCAAGAAAAACTTTTCTTTCCACCATTTTACTTGTAATTAATGTTCACTCGTGAAATGTCACAAACTTTGATACTCGTAATAATCTCCATTCTTTTTGTTATGGAAACTATAACAATGTTCTCCCCACTAGGATACATGACATTGATTTGCAAGAAAAGCTTTTTTTTTCCATTATTTTACTTATAATCAAAGTTTATCCGTGAAATGAGATAAACTTAGATACCCATAATAATCTCCATTTTTTTTGTTATTGGCACAATAATCATGTTCTCCACATTAGGACATGCGATATTGATGCTTTGGATTTGCAAGAAAAGCTTTTCTTTCCACTATTTTCCTTATAATCAAAGCTCATCCATGAAATCAGACAAGCTTGGATACCCATAATAATCTCCATTCTTTTTCTTATTGGCACAACAATCAAGTTCTCCACATTGGGATACGCGATATTGATGCTTTGGATTTGCAAGAAAAGCTTTTTTTTTCACTATTTTCCTTATAATCAAAGTTTATCTAAGGAAATGAGATAAACTTGGATACTCATAATAATTGCCATTCTTATTGTTATGGGCGCTACAATCATGTTCTCTACATTGGGATACATGATATTGATGCTTTGGATTTGCAAGAAAAGCTTTTCTTTCCACCATTTTCCTTATAATCAAGGTTCATCCATGAAATGAGACTAACTTTGATACTCATAATAATCCCCATTCTTTTTGTTATTGGCATTACAATCATGTTCTCCTTATTGGGATACACGATATTGATGCTTGGGATTTGCAACAAAAGCTTTTCATTCCAACATTTTTCTTATAATCAAAGTTCATCCGTGAAATGAGACAAATGCGAATACCCATAATAATCTCCATTCATTTTGTTATTGGCACAACAATCATGTTCTCCACATTGGGATACACGATATTGATGCTTTAGGTTTGCAAGAAAAACTTTTCTTTCCACCCTTTTCCTTGTGATTAATGTTCACCCATGAAATGGGCACTGCTTCGATTCTTGTAATAATCTTCATTCTTTTTGCTATGGGCACTACAATCATGTTCTCCTTATTGGGATACATGATATTGATCCTTTGGGTTTGCAAAGAAAGCTTTTCTTTCCATCACTTTTCTTATAATAAAAATTTATCCGTGAAATGGGACAAACTTGGATACCTATAATAAACTTCATTCTTTTGATTATGGGCACTACAATCATGTTCTCCCCATTGGGATACATGACATTAATTCTTTGGATTTGCAGGAAAAGCTTTTTTTCCCACCATTTTCCTTGTAATTAACGTTCACCCGTGAAATGAGACAAACTTTGATACTTATAATAATCTCCATTCTTATAGTTACGGGCACTACAATCATTTTCTCCACAATGGGATGCACGATATTGTTGCCTTGGATTTCCAAGAAAAGCTTTTCTTTCCACCATTTTCCTTATAATTAAAGTTCATTCATGAAATGAGATAAACTTGGATACCCGTAATAAACTTTATTCTTTTTGTTATGGGCACTACAATCATGTTTTCCCCATAGGGACACATGATATTGATCCTTTGGGTTTACAAGAAAAGCTTTTCTTTTCACCATTTTCCCTATAATTAAAGTTCACCCGTGAATGGAGACAAACTTGGATACCCATAATAATCTCCATTCTTTTTGTTATGGGCACTATAATCATGTTCTCCCCACTGGAATACATGATATTGATGCTTTGGATTTGCAAGAAAAGCTTTTCCTTCCACCATTTTCCTTAAAATTAATGTTCACCCATAAAATGGGACAAACTTCGATACTGGTAATAATCTACATTCTTATTGTTATGGGCACTACTGTCATGTTCTCCAATTGGGATACGTGATATTGATGCTTTCAATTTGCAAGAAAAGCTTTTCCTTCCATAATTTTCCTTATAATTAAAGTTCATCCGTGAATTGAGACAAACTTGGATACCCATAATAATCCCCATTCTTATTGTTATGGGCACAACAATCATGTTCTTGACATTGAGATACATGATATTTATGCTTTGGATTTGCAACGAAAGCTTTTCTTTCCACCACTTTTCTTGTAATTAAAGTTCATTCGTGAAATAAGGCAAATTTGGGTGCCCATAATAATCTTCATTCTTTTTGTTATGGGCACTGCAATCATGTTGTCCCCATTGGGATACATGATATTGAAGCTTTGGATTTGCAAGAAAAACTTTTCTTTCCACCACTTTCCTTATAATTAAAGTTCATCCGTGAAATGAGACAAACTTGGATACCCATAATAATCTCTATTCTTTTTGTTATAGGCACTATAATCATATTCTCCCCATTGGGATATGTGATATTGATGCTTTCAATTTGCAAGAAAAGCTTTTCTTTCTACCATTTTTCTTGTAATTAATCTTCACTTGTGAAATAGGACAAACTTTGATACTAATAATAATCTCTATTCCTACTATTATGGGCGCTACAATCATGTTCTCCACATTGGGATACACGATATTGATGCTTTGGACTTGCAAGAAAAGCTTTTCTTTCTACCATTTTTCTTGTAATTAATGTTCACCCGTGGAATAGGACAAACCTCGATACTCATAATAATCTCTATTCTTATTGCAATAGGCACTACAATCATGTTCTCCACATTGGGATACACGATATTGATGCTTTCGATTTGCAAGAAAAGCTTTTCCTTCCACCATTTTCCTTATAATTAAAGTTCATCCATGAAATGAGATAAACCTGGATACCCATAATAATATCCACTCTTTTTGTTATGAGCACTACAATCATCTTCTCCCTATCGGGATGCATGATATTGATGCTTTGGATTTGCAAGAAAAGCTTTTCCTTCCACTGCTTTCCTTATAATAAAATTTCATCCTTGAAATGAGACAAACTTGGATACTCGTAATAATCTCCATTCTTTTTGTTATGGGCACTACAATCATTTTCTCCCCATTGGGATACATGATATTAATCTTTTGAATTCAGAAGAAAAGCTTTTCTTTCCACCATTTTTCTTATAATTAATGTTTACCCATGAAAAGAGACAAACTTGGATACCTATAATAATCTCCAGTCTTTTTGTTATTGGCACTACAATCCTATTCTCCCCATTGAGATACACAATATTGATGCTTTTGATTTGCAAGAAAAGCTTTTTTTTCCACTATTTTCCTTATAATTAACGTTCATCTGTGAATTGACACAAACTTGGATACCTGTAATAATCTCCGTTCTTTTTGGTATGGGCACTACAATCATGTTCTCCCCATTTGGATACATGATAGTGTTGCTTTAGATTTTTAAGAAAAGCATTTCTTTCCATCATTTTCCTTATAATCAAAGTTTGTTTGTGAAATGAGACAAACTTGGATACCCATAACAATCTCCATTCTTTTTGTTATTGCACTTCAATCATGTTCTCCTGATTGGGATACAAGATATTGATGCTTTGTATTTGCAAGAAAAGCTTTTCTTTCCATCATTTTCCGTGTAATCAAAGTTCATCCATGAAATAAGACAAACTTGGATGCCCACAAAAATCTCCATTCTTTTTGTTATTGGCACAGCAATCATGTTCCCCTCGTTGGGATGCATGATATTGGTGCTTTGGATTTGCAAGAAAAGCTTTTGTTTCCACCATTTTTCCTACAATCAATGCTTACTCATGGAATGAGACAAACTTGGATATCGATAATAATCTCTATTCTTTCTGTTATTGGCACTACAATCTTGTTCTCCTCATTGGGATACATGATATTAATGCTTTGGATTTGCAAGAATAGCTTTTCTGTCCACCATTTTCCTTGTAGTTAATGTTCACCTGCAAAATAGGACAAACTTTGATACTCGTAATACTCAACATTCTTATTGTTATGGGCACTACAATCATGTTCTCCACATTGGGATACATGATATTTATGCTCTGGATTTGCAACGAAAGCTTTTCTTTCCACCACTTTCTTTATAATTAAAGTTCATTCATGAAATGAAACAAACTTGGGTGCCTATAATAATGTCCATTCTTTTTGTTATGGGCGCTACAATTATGTTCTTCCCATTGGCATACACGATATTGATGCTTTAGATTTGCAAGAAAAACTTTTCTTTCCATCATTTTTCGTATAATTAATGTTCATCTGTGAAATGAGATAAACTTGGATACTCATAATAATCTCTATTTTTTTTGTTATTGGGCACTACATTCATGTCTCCTCATTGGGATACATGATATTGATGTTTTGGATTGGCATGAAAATGTTTTTTTTCCACCATTTTCCTTATAATCAAAGTTCATCCATGGAATGAGACAAACTTGGATGCTCATAACAATCTCCATTCCTTTTGTCATTGGTATTATAATCATGTTCTCCATATTGGGATACACAATATTGATGCTTTGGATCTACAAGAAAAGTTTTCCTTTCCACCATTTTCCTTATAATTAATGTTCATTCGTGAAATGAGACAAACTTTGATATCCATAATAATCTCCATTCTTTTTGTTATTGGCACTACAATCCTGTTCTCCTCATTGGGACACATGATATTGATGCTTTGGATTTGCAAGAAAAGCTTTTCCTTCCACCATTTAAAGTTCATCTATGAAATGAGACAAACCTTGATACCCATAATAATCTCCACTCTTTTGGTTTTGGGCACTACAATCATGTTCTCCCTATTAGAATGCATGATTTTTGATGCTTTGGATTTGCAAGAAAAGCTTTTCCTTCCACTGCTTTCCTTATAATTAAATTTCATCCTTGACATGAGACAAACTTGGATACTCGTAATATTCACTATCTTTTTTATTATGGGCACTACAATGATGTTCTCCCCATTGGGATGCATTACAATAATCGTTTGGTTTTGAAAGAAAAGCTTTTCTTTCTACCATTTTCCTTATAATCAAAGTTTACCCATGAAAAGAGGCAGACTTGGATACCCATAATAATCTCCATTCTTTTTGTTAATGGCACTACAATCCTACTCTCCCCATTGGGATACACGATATTGATACTTTTGACTTGCAATAAAAGTTTTTCCTTCCACCATTTTCCTTATAATTAAAGTTAATCTGTGAATTGAGACAAACTTGGATACCTATAATAATCTCCACTCTTTTTGGTATGGGCACTTCAATCATGTTTTCCCTATTGGGATACATGATACTGGTCCTTTGGATTTGCAAGAAAAGCTTTTCTTTCCACCATTTCCCTTGTAATTAATGTTCACCTATAGAATGGGACAAACTTTGATACTGGTAATAATCTCCATTCTTATTTTCATGGGCACTAAAGTCATGTTCTCCAAATAGGATACACGATATTGACGCTTTTGATTTGCAAGAAAAGCTTTTCCTTCCACAATTTTCCTTATAATTAAAGTTTATCTGTGAATTGAGATAAACTTGGATACCCATAATAATCTCCATTCTTTTTGTTATGGGCACTATAATCATGTTTTCCCCATTAGTATACATGATATTGATCCTTTGCACTTACAAGAAAACCTTTTCTACCATTTTTCTTGTATTTAGTGCTCGCCCATGATATAGGATAAACTTCGGTACTCATAAAAATCTCCGTTCTTATTGTTCTAGGCATTACAATCATTTTTTCCACATTGGGATACACTATATTTATGCTTTGGATTTGCAAGAAAACTTTTCTTTTCACCGCTTTCCTTATAATTAAAGTTCATCTATGAAATGAGACAAACTTGGATACCCATAATAATCTCCATTCTTTTTGTTATGGGTACTACAATCATGTTCTCCCCGTTGGGATACATGATATTGATGCTTTGGATTTGCAAGAAAAGCTTTTCTTTCCACCATTTTCCTTGTAATTAGTGTGCACCCGTGAAATGGGACAAACTTTGATACTCGTAATAATCTCCATTCTTTTTGTTATTCACACTACAATCATGATCTCCGTATTAGGATACACAATATTGATGCTTTGGATTTGCAAGAAAAGCATTTCTTTTCACTATTTTCCTTGTAATTAATGTTCACCTGTAATATGGCATGAACTTCGGTACTAGCAATAATCTCCATTCTTGTTGTTATGGGCACTACAATCATGTTCTCTACATTGGGATACACAGTATTAATGCTTAGGATTTGCAAGAAAAGCATTTCTTTCTGCCATTTTCCTTATCAATAAAGTTCATCTGTGAATTGAGATAAACTTGGATATCTATAATAATCTCCATTTTTTCTGTTATGGGCACTACAATCATCTTCACCCTATTGGGTTACATGATAGTGAAGCTTTGGATTTGTAAAAAAGCCTTTCTTTCCATAATTTTTCTTGTAATTTATGTTGACCCAAGAAATGGGACAAACTTTGATACTCGTAATAATCTCCATTCTTATTGTTATGGGCACTACAATCATGTTCTCCATATTAGGATACATGATATTGATGCTTTTGATTCGCAAGAAAAGCTTTTTGTTCCACCATTTTCCTTAAAATTAAAGTTCATCCCCGAATTGAGATAAATTTGGATACCCGTAACAATCTCCATTCTTTTTATGATAGGCATTACAATCACGTTCTCGCCCTTGGAATACATGGTATTGACGCTTTGGATTTACAAGAAAAGCTTTTTTTCTACCATTTTTCTTGTAACTAATATTCACCCGTGAAATGGGACAAACTTGGATAACCATAATAATCCCCATTCTTTCTATTATGCATACTACAATCATGTTCTCCCTATGGGGTCACATAATAGTGATGCTTTGGATTTGCAAGAAAAGCTTTTCTTTCCATCATTTTTCTTGTAATTAATGTTCACGCATGAAATAGGACAAACTTGGATACTCATAATAATCTCTATTCTTTCTGTTATGGGCACTATAATCAAGTTATCCCGATTGGGTTGCATAATAGTGATGCTTTGGATTTGTAGAAAAGCTTTTCTTTCCATGATTGTTCTCGTAATTTATGTTGACCTATGAAATGGGACAAACTTTAATACTCATAATAATCTCCATTCTTATTGTTATGGGTACTACAATCATGTTCTATAATATTGTGGTACACGATATTGATGCTTTTGATTTGCAAGAAAAGCTTTTTTTTCCACCATTTCCTTATAATTAAAGTTCATCTGTGAAATATGATAAAACTAGATACCCATAATAAACTCCATTTCTTTTCTTATGGCCACTAGAATCATGTTTTCCCCACTAGGATACATGGTATTGATGCTTTGGATTTGGATGATAAGCTTTTCTTTTTAGCATCTTCCTTGTAATTAATGTTCACCTATGAAATAGGACAAACTTTGATACTTACAATTATCTCCATTCTTAGTTATGGGCATTACAATCATGATCTCGACATTGGGATACACGATATTGATCCTTTGGATTTGCAAGAAAAGCTTTTCCTTCCACCATTTTCCTTGTAATTAATTTCACTCATGAAATGGGACAAACTTCAATACTCATAATAATCTCCATTCGTTTTGTTATGGGCACTATAATCATCTTCTCCCTACTAGGACACATGATATTAATGGTTTGGATTTGCAAGAAAAGCTTTTCCTTCCACCATTTTCCTTATAATTAAAGTTCATCCTTGAATGGAGACAAACTTGTACCCATAATAATCTCCATTCTTTTTGTTATGGGCACTACAATCATGTTCTACCCATTGGGATACATGATACTGATGCTTTGGATTTGGAAGAAAAGCGTTTCCTTCCACCATTTTCCTTATAATTAATGTTCACCTGTGAAATGGGATAAACATCGACACTCGTAATAATCTCCATCCTTATTGTTATGGGCACTACAATCATGTTCTCGACATTGGGATGCACGATATTGATGCTTTGGATTTGCAAGAAAAGCTTCTCTCTACACCATTTTCCTTATAATCAAAGTTCCTCTAGGAAATGAGACAAACTTGGATGCTCATAATAATCTCCATTCTTTCTATTATTAGCACAACAATCATGTTCTCCCCATTGCGTACACGATATTGATGCTTTGGATTTGCGAGAAAAGTTTTCCTTTACACCATTTTTCTTATAATCAAAGTTTATCTATGAATTGAGACAAGCTTGGATACCCATAATAATCTCCATTCTTTTTGTCATTGGTGCTACAATCATGTTCTACTTAGTGGGATACATGATATTATTGCTTTGGATTTGCAAGAAAAGCTTTTTTTTCCACTATTTTCCTTGTAATTTATGTTCACCCGTCAAATAGGATAAACTTCGATACTCATAATAATCTCCATTCTTATTGTTATGGGCACTACAGTCATGTTCTCCAGACTGGGATACACGATATTGATGCTTTGGATTTGCAAGAAAAGCTTTTCTTTCCACCACTTTCCTTATTTTAAAGTTCATCTATAAAACAAGACAAACTTAGATACCCATAATAATCTCCATTCTTTTTGTTAGGGGACTACAATCATGTTGTCCCCATTGGGATACATGATAGTGTTGCTTTAGATTTTTAAGAAAAACTTTTCTTTCCATCATTTTTCTTATAATCAAAGTTTATCCGTGAAATAAGACAAACTTAGATACCCATAATAATCTCCATTCTTTTTGTTATTGGCACTTTAATCATGTTCTCCTTATTGGGATACAAGATATTGATGCATCTGATTTGCAAGAAAAGCTTTTCTTTCCATCATTTTCCTTATAATCAAAGTTCATCCATGAAATGAGACAAACTTGGATGCTCACAATAATCTCCATTCTTTTTGTTATTGGCACTGCAATCATGTTGTCCTTGTTAGGATACATGGTATTGATGCTTTAGATTTGCAAGAAAAGCTTTTATTTCCACCATTTTTCCTATAATCAAAGTTTACTTGTGAAATGAGACAAACTTGGATATCCATAATAATCTCCATTCTTTTTGTTATTGGCACTACAATCCTGTTCTCCTCATTGGGATACATGATATTGATGTGTTGGATTTGCAAGAATAGCTTTTCCTTCCACCATTTTCCTTGTAGTTAATGTTCGCTTGTGAAATGGGATAAACTTTGATACTCATAATAGTCAACATTCTTATTATTATGGGCACTACAATCATGTTCTCCACATTGGGATAAATGATATTTATGCTTTGGATTTGCAACGAAAGCTTTTCTTTTGACCACTTTCCTTATAATTTAAGTTTATTCGTGAAATGAGACAAACTTGGGTGCCCATAAGAATCTCCATTCTTTTTGTTATGGGCACTACAATCATGTTCCCCCAATTGGCATACATGATATTGATGCTTTGGATTTGCAAGAAAAACTTTTAGTTCCTCCATTTTCCTTATAGTTAACGTTCATCTGTGAAATGAGATAAACTTGGATACTCAAAATAATCCTAATTTTTTTATTATTGGGCACTACATTCATGTCTCCTCATTGGGATACACGATATTGATGCTTTGGATTGGCATGAAAATGTTTTATTTCCACCATTTCCTTATAATCAAAGTTCATCTGTGGAATGAGACAAACTTGGATACTCATAACAATCACCATTCTTTTTATCATTGGCACTACAATCATGTTCTCCACATTGGGATACACAGTATTGATGCTTTGTATCTACAAGAAAGCTTTTCTTTCCACCATTTTCCTTACAATTAAAGTTCATCCATGAAATGAGGTAAACTTGGATACTCGTAACAATCTCCATACTTTTTGTTATGGGCATTACAATAATGTTCTCCACATTGCGATGCATGATATTGTTGCTTTGGATTTGCAGGAAAAGCTTTTTTTTCCATCATTTTCCTTATAATTAAAGTTCATCCATGAAATGAGACAAACTTAGATACCTGTAATAATATCTATTCTTTTTGTTATGGGCACTACAACCATGTTCTCCCCATTGGGATACGTGATACTGATGCTTTCAATTTGCAAGAAAAGCTTTTCTTTCTACCATTTTTCTTGTAATTAATGTTCACCCGTGAAATAGGACAAATTACGATACTCATAATAATCTCTATTCTTATTGTTATGGGCACTATAATCATGTTTTCCACATTGGGATACACGATATTGAGGCTTTTGATTTGCAAGAAAAGCTTTTCCTTCCACTATTTGCCTTATAATTAAAGTTCATCCATGATATGAGATAAACTTGGATACCCATAACAATCTCCACTCTTTTCCTTATGGGCACTACAATCATGTTCTCCCTATTGGGATGCATGATATTAATGCTTTGGATTTGCAAGAAAAGCTTTTCCTTCCACTGCTTTCCTTATAATTAAGTTTCATCCTTGAAATGAGAGAAACTTGGATACTCGTAATAATCTCCATTCTTTTTGTTATGGGCACTACAATCATTTTCTCCCCGTTGGGATACATGATATTAATCCTTTGAATTTGAAGAAAAGCTTTTCTTTCCACCATTTTTCTTATACTTAATGTTTACCTATGAAAAGAGACAAACTTGGATACCTATAATAATCTCCATTCTTTTTGTTATTGGCACTACAATCGTATTCTCCCTATTGAGATACACAATATTGATGCTTTCGATTTGCAAGAAAAGCTTTTCTTTCCACTATTTTCCTTATAATTAACGTTCATCTGTGAATTGACACAAACTTGGATAGCTGTAATAATCTCTGTTCTTTTTGGTATGGGCACTACAATCATGTTCTCCCTATTGGGATACATGATACTAGTCCATTAGATTTGCAAGAAAAGCTTTTCTTTCCACCATTTTCCTTATAATTAATGTTCACCCGTAAAATAGGATAAACTTTGATACTGGTAATAGTCTTCATTTTTATTGTTTTGGGCACTACAGTCATGTTCTCCAATTGGGATACATGATATTGATGCTTTTGATTTGCAAGAAAAGCTTTTCCTTCCATAATTTTCCTTAAAAGTTTAGTTTATCCATGAATTGAGACAAACTTGGATACCTATAACAATCTCCATTCTTTTTGTTATGGGCACTAGAATCATGTTCTCCTCGTTAGGATACTTGATATTTATCCTTTGCACTTACAAGAAAACCTTATCTTTCTACCATTTTTCTTGCAATTAATGTTCACCCGTGAAGTAGGACAAACTTCAGTGCTCATAATAATCTCCATTCTTATTTTTATGGGCACTACAATCATTTTTTTCACATTAGGTTACACTATGTTTATGCTTTGGATTTGCAAGAAAAGCTTTTTTTTCCACCGTTTTCCTTATAATTAAAGTTAGTCAGTGGAATGAGACAAATTTGGAAACCCATAATAATCTCCATTCTTTTGTTATGGGTATGCTTTGGATTTGCAAGAAAAGCATTTCTTTTCACTATTTTCCTTGTAATTCATGTTCACCCGTAAAGTGGCACGAACTTTGATAATGGCAATAACTTCATTCTTGTTGTTATGGGCACTACAATCATATTCTCCACATTGGGATGCACATATTGATGCTTAGGGTTTGCAAGAAAAGCATTTCTTTTCATCATTTTCCTTATCATTAAAGTTTATCTGTGAATTGAGACAAACTTAGATACCCGTAATAATCTCCATTTTCTTTTGTTATTAGGCACTACATTCTTGTATCCTTATTGGGATACACGATATTGATGCTTTGGATTGGCATGAAAATGTTTTCTTTCAACCATTTTCCTTATAATCAAAGTTCATCTGTGGAATAAGACAAACTTGGATACTTATAATAATCTCCATTCTTTTTGTCGTTGGCACTACAATCATGTTCTCTACATTAGGATACATAATATTGATGCTTTGGATCTGGAAGAAAAGCTTTTCCTTCCATAATTTTCCTTATAATTAAAGTTCATCCGTGAATTGAGACAAACTTGGTTACCCATAATAATCTCCATTCTTTCTGTTATGGGCACTATAATCATGTTCTCTAGATTTGGTTGCATGATAGTGATGCTTTGGATTTGCAAGAAAAGCCTATCTTTCGACCATTTTTCTTGTAATTTATGTTGACCTATGAAATGGGACAAACTTTGATACTCGTAATAATATCCATTCTTATTGTTATGGGCACTATAATCATGTTCTCCATATTGGGATATATGATATTGCTGCTTTGGATTCGCATGAAAAGGTTTTTGTTCCACCATTTTCCTTATAATTAAAGTTCATCCCTAAATTGAGGCAAATTTGGATACCCATAATAATCCCTATTCTTTTTATTATGGGCACTACAATCATGTTCTCCCCCTTGGAATACTTGATATTTATGCTTTGGATTTACAAGAAAAGCTTTTCTTGCTACCATTTTTCTTGTAATTAATATTCACCCGTTAAATGGATAATCTCGATTCTTTCTATTTTGGGCACTGCAATCATGTTCTCGCTCTTGGGTCACATGATAGTGATGCTTTGGATTTGTAAGAAAAGCTTTTCTTTCCACCATTTTTCTTGTAATTAATGTTCACCCGTGAAATGGGACAAACTTGGATACTTATAATAATCTCAATTCTTTCCATTATGGGCACTACAATGATGTTCTCCCTATTGGGTTACATGATAGTGATGCTTTGGATTTGCAAGAAAAGCTTTTCTTTCCACCATTTTTCTTGTAATTTATGTTGACTTATGAAATGGGACAAACTTTGATATTCATAATAATCTCTTTCTTATTGTTATGGGCACTACAATCATGTTCTACACATTGTGATACACAATATTGATGCTTTTGATTTGCAAAAAAAGCTTTTCTGTCAAGCACTTTCCTTATAATTAAAGTTCATCCATGACATGTGACAAAACTGGATATCCATAATAATCTCCATTTTTTTAATTATGGCCACTACAATCATGTTCTCCCCATTGGGATACATGGTATTGATGCTTTGGATTTGGATGAAAAGCTTTTCTTTCTAGCATCTTCCTTGTAATTAATGTTCACCTGTGAAATGGGACAAACTTCGATACTCATAATAATCTCCACTCCTATTGTTATGGGCATTACAATCAAGATCTCCACATTAGGATACACGATATTGATGCTTTGGATTTGCAAGAAAAGCTTTTCTTTCCACCATTTTCCTTGTAATTAATATTCACTCATGAATTGGGATAAGACTTCGATGCTCGTAATAACCTCCATTCATTTTGTTATGGGCACTATAATCATGTTTTCCCTATTAGGACACACGATATTAATGCCTTGGATTTGCAAGAAAAGCTTTTCCTTCCACCATTTTTCTTATAATTGAAGTTCATCCATGAATGGAGATAAACTTGGATTCCCAAAATAATCTTTATTCTTTTTGTTATGGGCACTACAATCATGTTCTCCCCACTAGGATACATGATATTAATGCTTTGGATTTGCATTGCAGGAAAAGCTTTTCCTTCCACCATTTTCCTCATAATTAATGTTCACCCGTGAAATGGGACAAACATTGACACTCGTAATAATCTCCATCCTTATTGTTATGGGCACTACAATCATGTTCTCGACATTGGATGCATGATATTGATGCTTTCGGATTTGCAAGAAAATCTTTTCTCCGCACCATTTTCCTTATAATCAAAGTTCCTCTGGAAATGAGACAAACATGGATGCTTATAATAATCTCCATTCTTTCTGTTATTGGCACTACAATCATTTTTTCCTCATTGCGATACCCGATATTAATGCTTTGGATTTGAGAGAAAAGTTTTTCTTTCCACCATTTTCCTTATAATCAAAGTTTATCTGTGAAATGAGACAAATTTGGATACCAATAACAATCTCCATTCTTTTTGTTATTGGTGCTACAATCATGTTCTTCTCATTGGGATACATGATATTGATGCTTTCGATTTTCAATAAAAGCTTTTCTTTCCACTAATTTCCTTGTAATTGGTGTTCACCCATCAAATAGGATAAACTTCGATACTCATAATAATCTCCATTCTTATTGCTATGGGCACTACAATCATGTTCTCCAGATTGGGATACATGATATTGATGCTTTAGATTTGCAAGAAAAGCTTTTCTTTCCACCACTTTCCTTATATTAAAGTTCATCTATGAAACAAGACAAACTTGGATACCTATAATAATCTCCATTCTTTTAGTTAGGGCCACTACAATCATGTTTTCCGCATTGGGATACATGATAGTGACACTTTGGATTTTTAGGAAAAGCTTTTCTTTCCATTAGTTTCCTTATAATCAAAGTTTGCCCATGAAATAAGACAAACTTGGATACCCATAACAATCTCCATTCTTTTTGTTATTGGCACTTCAAACATGTTCGCCTCATTGGGGTACAAGATATTGATGCTTTGGATTTGCAAGAAAAGCTTTTATTTCTATTATTTTCCTTATAATCAAAGTTCATCCATGAAATGAGACAAACTTGGATGCTCACAATAATCTCCATTCTTTTTGTTATTGGCATTGCGATCATGTTCTCTTTGTTGGGATACATGATATTAATGCTTTGGATTTGCAGGAAAAGCTTTTCTTCCCACCATTTTCCCTATCATCAAAGTTTACTTGTGAAATGAGACAAACTTGGATGTCCATAATAATCTCCATTCTTTTTGTTATTAGCACTACAATCATATTTTCCTCATTGGGATACATGATATTGATGCTTTGGATTTGCAAGAAAATCTTTTCCTTCCACCATTTTCCTTGTAGTTAATGTTCACCTATGAAATGGGACAAACTTCGATACTCATAATAGTCAACATTCTTATTGTTATGGGCACTACAATCATGTTCTCCACATTGGGATACCTGAGATTTATGCTTTGGATTTGCAACTTCCACCACTTTCCTTAAAATTAAAGTTTATTCGTGAAATAGGACAAACTTGGGTGCTTATAATAATCTCCATTCTTTTTGTTATAGGCACTACAATCATGATCTCCCTATTGGGATACATGATATTGATGCTTTGGATTTCCAAGAAAAAACTTTTCTTTCCACCATTTTCCTTATAACTATGTTCATCCGTAAAATGAGATAAACTTGGATACTTATAATAATCTCCATTTTCTTTTGTTATTGGGCACTATATTCATGTATCCTCATTGGGATACACGATATTAATGCTTTGGATGGGCATGAAAATGTTTTCTCTCCACCATTTTCCTTATAATCAAAGTTCATCTGTGGAATAAGACAAACTTGGATGCTCATAACAATCTCCATTCTTTTTGTCATTGGCACTACAATCATGTTCTCTACATTGGGATACCCAATATATATGCTTTGGATCTGCAAGAAAAGCTTTTCTTTCCACCATTTTCCTTATAATTAAAGTTCATTCGTAAAATAAGGCAAACTTGGATACCCGTAACAATCTCTGTACTTTTTGTTTTAGGCATTACAATCATGTTCTCCATTGGGATACATGATATTGTTGCTTTGGATTTGCAAGAAAAGCTTTTCTTTCCACCATTTTTTATATAATTAAAGTTCATCCATGAAATGAGACAAACTTGGATACCTGTAATAATCTCTATTATTTTTGTTATGGGCACTACAATCATGTTCTCCCCATTGGGATACGTGATATTGATGCTTTCAATTTACAAGAAAAGCTTTTCTTTCTACCATTTTTCTTGTAATTAACGTTCACCTATGAAATAGGACAAACTTTGATACTCATAATAATCTCTATTCTTATTGTTATAGCCATTACAATCATGTTCTCCACATTGGGATACACGATATTGATGCTTTCCATTTGCAAGAAAAGCTTTTCCTTCCACCATTTTCCTTATAATTAAAGTTCATCCATAAATTGAGACAAACTTGGATACCTATAATAACCTCCATTTTTTTTGGTATGGGCACTACAATCATGTTCTCCCTATTAGGATACATGACACTGGTCCTTTGGATTTGCAAGAAAAGCTTTTCTTTCCACCATTTTCATTTTAATTAATGTTCACCCATAAAATGGAACCAACTTCGATACTGGTAATAATCTCCATTCTTATTGTTATGGGCATTACAGTTGTGTTTTCCAATTAGGATACACGATGTTGATGCTTTCGATTTGCAAGAAAAGCTTTTCCTTCCACAATTTTCCTTATAATTAAAGTTTATCCTTGAATTGAGACAAACATGGATACCCATAATAATCTCCATTCTTTTTGTTATGGGCACTAGAATCATGCTCTCCCTGTTAGGATACATGATGTTGATCCTTTGCACTTACAAAAAAAGCTTTTCTTTCTACCATTTTTCTTGTAATTAATGTTCACCCTGAAATAGGACAAACTTTGGTACTCATAATAATCTCCATTCTTATTGTTATGGGCACTACAATCATTTTTTCCACATTGGGATACACTATATTTATGCTTTGGATTTGCAAGAAAAGCTTTTCTTTCCACTGCTTTCCTTATAATTAAAGTTCATCTGTGACATGAGACAAACTTGGATGCCTATAATAATCTCCATTCTTTTTGTTATGGGTACTACAATCATGTTCTCCCCATTGGGATACATGATATTGATGTTTTGGATTTGCAAGAAAAGCTTTTCTTTCCACCATTTTCCTTGTAATTAGTGCTCAACCATGAAATAGGACAAACTTCGCTACTCGTAATAATCTCCATTCTTTTTGCTATTCATACTACAACCATGCTCTCAATATTAGGATACACGATATTGATGCTTTAGATTTGCAAGAAAAGCATTTCTTTCCATTATTTTCCTTGTAATTAATGTTCACCCGTAAAATGGCATGAACTTTGATACTGGCAATAATCTCCATTCTTGTTGTTATGGGTACTACAATCATGTTCTCCACATTAGGATACACAATGTTGATGCTTAGGATTTGCAAGAAAAGCATTTCTTTCTGCCATTTTCCTTATCATTAAAGTTCATCCGTGGATTGAGATAAACTTGGATACCCATAATAATCTCCATTTTTTCTATTATGGGCACTACAATCATGTTCTCTTTATTGGGTTGCATGATAGTGATGCTTTGGATTTGCAAGAAAAGCCTTTTTTTTCTGCCATTTTTCTTGTAATTTATATTGACCCATGAAATAGGACAAACTTTGATACTCGTAATAATCTTCACTAATGGGCACTACAATCATGTTCTCCATATTGGGATACATGATATTGATGTTTTGGATTTGCAAGAAAAGCTTTCCATTTCACCATTTTCCTTATAATTAAAGCTCATCCCTAAATTGAGATAAACATGGATACCGGTAATAATCTACATTCCCTTTGTTATCGGTACTACAATCATGTTCCCCCCTTGGAATACATGATTTGACGCTTTGGATTTGCAAGAAAAGCCTTTCTTTCTATAATTTTTCTTATAATCAATAGTCACTTGTGAAATGGGATAAACTTGGATAACCATAATAATCTTCATTCTTTCTGTTATGGGCACTACAATCATGTTCACCCTATTGGGTCACATGATAGTGATGCTTTGGATTTGAAAGAAAAGCTTTTTTTTTCACCATTTTTCTTGTAATTAATGTTCACCCGTGAAATGGGATAAACTTGGATACTCATAATAATCTCTATTCTTTCTGTTATGGGTGCTACAATCATGTTCTCCCTATTGGGTTACATTACAGTGATGCTTTGGATTTGCAAGAAAAGCTTTTCTTTCCATCATTTTTCTTGTAATTTATGTTGACCCATGAAATAGGACAAACTATGATACTCATAATAATCTCCATTCTTATTGTTATGGGCACTACAATCATGTTCTGCACATTGTGATGCACAATATTGATGCTTTTGATTTACAAGAAAAGCTTTTTTTTTCCACCACTTTCCTTATAATTAAAGTTCATCATGAGATGTGACAAAACTGGATACCCATAATATTCTCCATTCTTTCGTTATGGCCACTAGAATCATGTTCTCCCTACTGGGATACATGGTATTGATGCTTTGAATTTCGATGAAAAGCTTTTCTTTCTAGCATCTTCCTCTCCACATTGGGATACACGATATTGATGCTTTGGATTTACAGCAAAAGCTTTTCTTTGCACCATTTTCCTTATAATTAAACTTCATCCGTGAAATAACACAAACCTGGATACCTATAATAATCTCCTTTCTTTCTGTTATTGGCACTACAATCATGTTTTCCACATTCGGATACATGATATTGATGCTTTTGATTTGTAAGAAAAGCTTTTCTTTTCACTATTTTCCCTGTAATTAACGTTCACCCGTGAAATGGGATAAACTTAGATACTCGTAATACTCTCCTTTCTTTTTTCTATTGGCACTGCAATCATGTTCTCCACTTTGGGATATGCAATATTAACACTTTGGATTTGCAACAAAAGCTTTTTTTTCCACCATTTTTCTTATAATTAATGTTCATCTGTGAAATGACAGAAACTTGGATGCCTATAATAATCTACATTCTTTTTGTTGTTAGCACTATAATCATGTTCTCCACATTGGGATACACGATATTGACACTTTGGATTTCAAAGAAAAGCTTTTATTTTCACCATTTTCCATGTAGTTAATGTTCACCCATGAAATGGAACAAACTTCAATACTCACAACAATCTCCATTCTTTTTGTTATGGGCACTACAATCACGTTCTTCACATTGGGATATATGACATTGATGCTTTGGATTTGCAAGAAAAGCTTTACTTTCCACCATTTTCCTTGTAAATAATGTTCACCCATAAAATGAGACAAATTTTGATACTTGTAGTAATCTCCATTCTTTTTGTTATGGGCGCTACAATCATGTTCCCCCCACTAGGATGCATGATATTAATGCTTTGGGTTTGCAAGAAAAGCTTTGGTTTCCACCATTTTCCTTGTAATTAACTTTCATCCATGAAGTGAGATGAATGTGGATACTCATAATAATCTCCATTCTTATTGTTATAGGCACTACAATCATGTTCTCCACATTGGGATACACGATATTGATGCTATGGATTTGTTAGAAAAGCTTTTCCTCGCTCCATTTTCCTTATAAATAAAGTTAATCCGTGAAATGACTCAAACTTGGATACTTATAATAATCTCCATTCTTTTTGTTGTTGGCACTACAATCATGTTCTCCACATCGAGATACACGATATTGATGCTATGGATTTGCTAGAAAGGCTTTTCTTTGCACCATTTTCCTTATAATTAAAGTTTATCCATGAGTTGACTCAAACTTGGGTACCCATAATAATCTCAATTCTTTTTGTTATTGGCACTGCAATCATGTTCTCCACATTGGGATACACGATATAAATGCTTTGGATTTGAATGAAAAGCTTTTCTTTCCACCATTTTCCTTGTAATCAATGCTCACTTGTGAAATAGGAGAAACTTTGATACTCGTAATAATCTCCATTCGTTTTGTAATGGGCACTACAATCAAGTTCTCCCCGTTGGGATACATGATATCGATGCTTTGGATTTGCAAGAACTGCTTTTCTTTGCACCATTTTCCTTATAATTAAAGTTCATCAGTGAAATGACATAAACTTGGATACCCATAATAATCTCAATTCTTTATGTTATTGGCACTACAATAATGCTCTCCACATGGGGATACACGATATAGATCTTTGGACTGGAAAGAAAAGCATTTCTTTCTACCACTTTTCGTGTAATTAATGTTCACCCGTGAAATGGGACAAACTTCGATACTCATAATAATCTCCATTCTTTTTGTTATGGGCACTACAATCATGTTCTCCGTATTAGGATACACGATATTGATGCTTTGGATTTACTAGAAAAGCTTTTCTTTGCACTGTTTTCCCTATAATTAAAGTTCATCCGTGAAATGACACAAATTGGACACCTGAAATAATCTCCATTCTTTTTGCTATTGGGATTGCAATCATGTTCTCCATATTGGGATACACGATATTAACACTTTGGATTTGCAAGAAAAGCTTTTCTTTCCACCATTTTCCTTAAAACTAATGTTCATCCATGAAATGACACAAACTTGGATACCCATAATAATCTACATTCTTTTTGTTGTTGGCACTACAATTATGTTCATCACATTGTGATACATGATATTGACACTTTGGATTTCCAAGAAAAGCTTTTATTTCCACCATCTTCCATGTAGTTAACGTTCACCAATGAAATGGGACAAAATTCAATACTCGTAGTAATCTTTATTCTTTTTGTTATGGGCAGTACAATCACGTTCACCATATTGGGATGTGCAACATTGACACTTTCAATTTGCAAGAAAAGCTTTTCTTTTCACCATTTTCCATATAAATAATGTTCACCCATGAAATGAGACAAACTTTAATACTCACAATAATCTCCATTCTTTTTGTTATGGGTGCTACAATCATGTTCCCCCAATTGGGATACATGTTATTGATGCTTTGGGTTTGTAAAAAAAGCTTTGCTCTCCACCATTTTCCTTGTAATTACAGTTCAGCTGTGCAGTGGGGCAAACTTCGATACTAATAATAATCTCCATTTTTATTGTTATGGGCACTACAATTATGTTCTCGACATTAGGATACAAGATATTGATGCTATGGACTTGCTAGAAAAGCTTTTCTTTGCACAATTTTCCTTATAATTAAAGTTCATCCGTGAAATGACTCAAACTTGGATACCTATAATAATCTCAATTCTTTTTGTTATTGGCACTACGATCATGTTCTCCATATTAGGATATGTGGATGCTTTGGATTTGCAAGAAAAGCTTTTCTTTCCACCATTTCCTTGTAAATAATGTTCACCCGTGAAAGGGGACAAACTTCGATATCATAATAATCTCCATTTTTTTTGTTATAGGCGCTACAATCATGTTCTCCCCATTGGGCCGTGAAAGGGGACAAACTTCGATATCATAATAATCTCCATTTTTTTTGTTATAAGCGCTACAATCATGTTCTCCCCATTGGGATTCATGATATTGATGCTTTGGATTTGTGAGAAAAGCTTTTCTTTCCTCCATTTTCCACATAATCAAAGTCCATCCAAGAAACAGGATAAATTTGGATACTCATAATAATCTCCATTCTTTTTGTTACAGGTACTACAATCATGTTCTCTGCATTGGGATACACGATATTGATGCTTTGGATTTGCTAGAAAAGCTTTTCTTTGCACCATTTTCCTTATAATTAAAGTTCATCTGTGAAATAATACAAACTTGGAGACCCATAATTATCTCCATTCTTTCTGTTATTGGCACTACAATCATGTTCTACACATTGGGATACATGATATTGATGCTTTGGATTTGCATGAAAACCTTTTCCTTCCACCATTTTCCCTGCAATTAACGTTCACCCATAAAATGGGACATACTTAGATACTCGTAACAATCTCCATTCTTTTTGTTAGGGGCCCTACAATCATGTTGTCCTCATTGGGATACATGATATTGATGCTTTGAATTCGCAAGAAAACATTTTCTTTGCACTATTTTCCTTATAATTGAAGTTCATCCGTGAAACGACACAAACTTGGACACCCGTAATAATCTCCATTCTTTTCGTTATTGGCACTACAATCATGTTCTCCACATTAGGATACACGATATTTGCATCTTGGACTTGCAAGAAAAGCTTTTCTTTCCACCATTTTCCTCATAATCAATGTTCATCCGTGAAATGAGACAAACTTTGATACTTGTAATAATCTCTAGTCTTATTGTTATGGGCACTACAATCATGTTCTCCACGTTGGGATACACGATATTTGGTATGCTAGAAAAGCTTTTACTTGCACCATTTTCCTTATAATTAAAGTTTATCCGTGAAATGAGACAAACTTGTATACCCATAGTAATCTCCGTTCTTTTTGTTATTGGCACTAAAATCATGTTCTTCACATTGGGACATGCGATATTGACACTTTGGATTTGTAAGAAAAGCTTTTCTTTCCACCATTTCCCTTGTAATTAATGTTCACCCATGATATGAGACGAACATCGATATGAGTAATGATCTCCAGTCTTATTGTTGTTGGCACTACAATCATGTTCTCCACATTGGGATACATGATATTGACACTTTGGATATGCAAGAAAAGCTTTTCTTTCCACCATTTCCTTGTAATTAATGTTCACCCATGAAATGAGAGAAATATCGATACTCATAATAATCTCCAGTCTTATTGCTGTTGGCACTACAACCATGTTCTCCACATTGGGATACACGATATTAACACTTTGGATTTGCAAGAAAAGCTTTCCTTTGCACCATTTTCCTTGTAATTAAAGTTCATCTGTGAAATAAGACAAACTTGGATACTCATAATAATCTCTATTTTTTTGTTATTGGCACAACAATCATGTTCTCCACATTAGGATAAACGATATTGATGCTTTGGATTTGCAAGAAAAGCTTTTCTTTCCACCATTTTCCTCACAACCAAAGTTCATCTTAGAAATGAGACAAACTTGGATACTCATAAGAATCTCCATTCTTTTTGTTATTGGTCACTACAATCATGTTCTCCACATTGGGATACACGATATTGTTGCTTTGGATTTGCTAGACAAGCTTTTCTTTGCACCATTTTCCATGTAATTAAAGTTCATCTGTGAAATGAGACAAACTTGGATATCTGTAATAATCTCCATTCTTTTTGCTATGGGCACTGCAATCATGTTCCCTACATTGGGATGTATGATATTGATGCTTTGGATTTGCAAGAAAAGCTTTAATTTCCACCATTTTCCATGTAATTAATGTTCACCTGTGAAATCGAACAAACTTCGATACTCGTAATAATCTACATTCTTTTCATTATGGGCCCTACAATCATGTCCTCCATATTAGGATACACGATATTGATGCTTTGGATTTGCAAGAAATGCTTTTCTTTCCATCATTTTCCTTGTAATTAATGTTCTCCTATGAAATGGGACAAACTTCGATACTCACAATAATCTCCATTCCTTTTGTTATGGGGACTATATCATGGTCTCCATATTGGAATACAAGATATTAATGCTTTGGATTTTCAAGAAGAGCTCTTCTTTCAACCATTTTCCTTATAATTAAAGTTCATCCATGAAATGATACAAACTTCGATAGTCAAAATAATCTCCATTCTTTTTGTTTATGGCATTACAATCATGTTCTCCACATTGGGAAACATAATATTGATACTTTGGATTTGCAAGAAAAGCTTTTCTTTCCATTATTTTTTGGATAATCAAAGTTCATCCATGAAGTGAGGCAAACTCGGATACCCATAATAATCTCCGTTCTTTTTGTTATTGGCACTGCAATCATGTTCTCCACATTGGATAAACGACATTGATGCTTTGGATTTCAAGGGAAAGCTTTTTTTTCCATCACTTTCCTTCTAACTAACGTTCACCCATGAAATAGGACAAACTTCCAAACTCGTAATAATCTCCATTCCTTTTGTTATGGGCACTAAAACTTGTTTTCCCAATTGGGAGACACGATATTGATGGTTTGGATTTGCAAGAAAAGCTTTTCTTTCCACCATTTTCCTTATAATCAAAGTTCACCCGTGAAATGAGACAAACTTGCATACCTATAATAATCTCAATTATTTTTGTTCTCTGCACTACAATCATTTTCTCCACATTGGGATACATGATATTGATGCTATGAATTTGCAAGAAAAGCTTTTTTTTCCACCATTTTCCTTGTAATTAATGTTCAGCCATGAAATGGGAAAAATTTTGATACTCATAATAATCTCTATTCTTTTTGCTATGGACACTAAAATCATGTTCTCCACAATGGGATACTTGACATTGATGCATTGGATTTGCAAGAAAAACTTTTCTTTCCACCATTTTCCTTGTAAATAATGTTCACCCGTGAAATAAGACAAACTTTGATACTCGTAGTAATCTCTATTCTTTTTATTATGCGTGCTACAATCATGTTCCCCCCATTGGGTACATGACATTGAAGTTTTGGGTTTGCAAGAAAAGCTTTGCTTTCTGCCATTTCCCTTGTTATTAATGTTCACCCGTGAAATGATAAACTTCGATACTCATAATAATCTCCATTCCTATTGTTATGGGCACTATAATCATGTTCTCCACATTGGGATACACAATATTGATGCTACAGATTTGCTAGAAAAGTTTTTATTTGCACCATATTCCTTATAACTAATGTTCATCCGTGAAATGACCCAAACATGGATTCCCATAATAATCTTAATTTTTTTTGTTATTGGCACTACAATCATGCTTTCCATATTGGGATACATGATATAGATGCTTTGGATGTGAAAGAAAAGCTTTTTTTTCCACGTTTTCCTTGTAATCAATGCTCACCCATGAAATGGGACAAACTTCAATAACCGTAATAATCTTTATTCTTTTCGTTAAGGGCATTACAAACATGATCTACCCATTGGGATACGTGATATCGATGCTTTGGATTTGCAAGAAAAGTTTTTCATTCCACCATTTTCCTTGCAAATTATGTTCACCCATGAAATGAGACAAACTTCGATGCTCATAGCAGTCTCCATTCTTTTTGTTATGGGCACTATAATCATGTTCCCCCCATTGGGATACATGATATTGATGCTTTGGGTTTCCAAGAAAAGCTTTGCTTTTCTTTCTACCATCTTCCTCATAATCAAAGTTCATCGGAGAAATGAATTAAACAGTTGGATACTCATAATAATCTCCATTCTTTTTGTTATTGGCACTACAATCATGTTCTCCACGTTGGGATAAATGATAATTGATGCTTTGGATTTGCAAGAAAAGCTTTTCGTTCCACCATTTCCCCTAGAAATAATGTTCACCTGTGAAATAAGACAAATTTTGATGCTTATAGTAATCTTCATTCTTTTTGTTATGGGCGCTACAATCATGTTCCACCCATTCGGATACATGATAATAATGCTTTGGGTTTGCAAAAAAAGCTTTGCTTTCTGCCATTTTCCTTGTAATAATGTTCACCTGTGGAGTGGGATAAACTTCGATACTCAAAATAATCTCCATTCTTTTTATTATTGGCACCACAATCATGTTCTCCACTTTAGGATACACGATATTGATACAATGGTTTTGCTAGAAAAGCATTTCTTTGCTACATTGTCCTTATAATTAAAGTTCATCCGTAGAATACCTCAAACATTAATTCTCATAATAAACTCAATTCTTTCTGTTATTGGAACTACAATCAAGCTCTCCACATTGAGATACTTGATATAGTCACTTTGGATTTGAAAGAAAAGCTTTTCTTTCCACCATTTTCCTTGTAATCAATGTTCACCTGTGAAATGGGACAACTTCGATACTCATAATAATCTCCTTTTTTTTTTTTGCTATGGGCACTACAATCATGTTCTATCCATTGGGATACATGATATTGATGCTTTGGATATGCAAGAAAAGCTTTTCTTTCCACCATTTCCATGCAAATAATGTTCCTCGTGAGATGAGACAAACTTCGATACTCATAGTAATCTCTATTCTTTTTGTTATGGGCGCTACAATCATGTTCCCCCCATTGGGATACATTATATTGATGCTTTGGGTTTGTAAGAAAAGCTTTGCTTTCTGCCATTTTCCTTGTAATTAATGTTCACCCATGGAATGGGACAAACTTTGATACTCGTAATAATCTCCATTCTTATTATTATGGGCACTACAATCATGTTCTCCATTTTGGGATGCACGATATTGATACGATGGATTTGCTAGAAAAGCTTTTCTTTGCACCATTTTCCTTGTAACTAAAATTCATCCTTGAAATGACTTAAACATGGATTCCCATAATAATATCAATTCTTTTTATTATTGGCACTACAATCATGTTCTCCACATTGGGATACACGATATAGATGCTTTGGATTTGAAAGAAAAGCTTTTCTTTCCACCATTTTCCTTCTAATCAATGCTCACCTGTGAAATGGGACAAACTTCGATACTCATAATAATCTCCATTCTTTTTGTTATGGGCACTACAATCATGTTATCCCTATTGGGATACATGATATTGATGCTTTGGATTTGCAAGAAAAGCATTTCTTTCCACCATTTTCCTTGTAATCAATGCTCATCCGTGAAATGGGACAAACTTCGATACTCGTAATAATCTCCATTCTTTTTGTTACTGGCACTACAATCATGTTCTTCGCATTGGGATAAATAGTATTGATGCTTTGGATTTGCTAGAAAAGCTTTTCTTTCCACCATTTTCTCATAATCAAAGTTCATCTAAGAAATGAGTCAAACTTGGATACTCATAATAGTCTCTATTCTTTTTGTTATTGGCACTACAATCATGTTGTCAACGTTGGGATAAATGATAATTGATGCTTTAGATTTCCAGGAAAAGCTTTTCTTTCCACCATTTTCCTTGTAATCAATGCTCACCAATGAAAAGGGATAAACTTCGGTACTCGTAATAATCTCCATTCTTTTTGTTATAGGCACTACAATCATGTTCTCCCCATTGGGATACATGGTATTGATGCTTTGGATTTGCAAGAAAAGCATTTCTTTCCTCCATTTTCCTTATAATCAAAGTTCTACATGAAATGAGTCAAACTTGGATACTCATAATAATCTCCATTCTTATTGTTATGGGCACTACAATCATGTTCTCCACATTGGGATACATGATATCGGTGCTTTGGATTTGCATGAAAAGCATTTCTTTCCACCATTTTCCTCATAATCAAAGTTCATCTATGAAATTTGTCAAACTTGGATACTCATAATAATCTCCATTCTTTTTGTTATTGGCACTACAATCATGTTCTCCACGTTGGGATAAATGATAATTGATGCTTTAGATTTGCAAGAAAAGCTTTTCTTTTCACCATTTTCCTTGTAATTAATGCTCACCCGTAAAATGGGACAAACTTCGATGCTCGTAATAATCTTTATTCTTTTTGTTACTGGCACTACAATCATGTTCCCCACATTGGGATAAACAATATTGATGCTTCAGATTTGCTAGAAAAGTTTTCCTTTCCATCATCTTCCTCATAATCAAACTTCATCTGAGAAATGAGTCAAACTTGGATACTCATAATAGTCTCCATTCCTTTTCTTATTGGCACTATAATCATGTTCTCCACGTTGCGATAAATGATAATTGATGCTTTGGATTTCTAAGAAAAGCTTTTCTTTCCACATTTTCCTTGTAAATAATGTTCACTCGTGAAATGACACAAACTTTGATACTCATAGTAATCTCCATTCTTTTTGTTACTGGCACTACAATTGTGTTCCCCCCATTGGGATACACGATATTGATGCTTTGGGTTTGCAAGAAAAGCTTTGCTCTTTGCCATTTTCCTTGTAATTAATGTTCACCTGTGAGAATGGAACAAATTTTGATACTCGTAATAATCTCCATTGTTATTGTTATGGGCACTACAAAAATTTCTCCACATTGGGATACATGATATCGATGCTTTGGATTTGCAACAAAAGCATTTCTTTCCACCATTTTCCTCAAAATGAAAGTTCATCCATGAAATGAGTCAAACTTGGATGCTCATAATAATCTCCATTCTTTTTGTTATTGGCACTGCAATCATGTTCTCCACGTTGGGATAAATGATAATGGCTGCTTTGGATTTCCAAGAAAAGCTTTTCTTTCCACATTTTCCTTGTAACTAATGTTCACCTGTGAAATGAGACAAACTTCGATACTTATAGTAATCTCCATTCTTTTTATTATAGGCACTACAATCATGTTCCCCCTATTGGGATACATGATATTGATGCTTTGGGTTTGCAAGGAAAGCTTTGCTATCCTCCATTTTCCCTGTAATTAATGTTCACCTATGAAAATGCGACAAATTTCGATACTCGTCATAATATCCATTCTTATTGTTATGGGCACAACAATCATGTACTGCACATTGGGATACATGATATCAATGCTTTGGATTTGCAAGAAAAGCATTTCTTTCCACTATTTTCCTCATAATCAAAGTTCATCCATGAAATTTGTCAAACCTGGATACTCATAATCATCTCCATTCTTTTTGTTATTAGCACTACAATCATGTTCTCCATGTTGGGATAAATGATAATTGATGCTTTAGATTTGCAAGAAAAGCTTTTCTTTTCAACATTTTCCTTGTAATCAATGCTCACCCGTGAAATGGGACAAACTTTGATGCTCGTAATAATCTCTATTCTTTTTGTTACTGGCACTACAATCATGTTCTCCATATTAGGATAAACAATATTAATGCTTCGGATTTGCGAGAAAAGCTTTTCTTCCCACTATCTTCCTCATAATCAAAGCTCATCCATAAAATGAGTCAAACTTGGATACTCATAATAATCTCCATTCTTATTGTTATGGGCACTACAATCATGTTCTCCACATTGGCATACATGATATTGATGCTTTCGATTTGCATGAAAAGCATTTCTTTCTAACATTTTCCTCATAATCAAAGTTCATCCATGAAATGTGTCAAACTTGGATACTCATAATAATCTCCATTCTTTTTGTTATTGGCACTACAATCATGTTCTCCATGTTGGGATAAATGATAATTGATGCTTTGGATTTGCAAGAAAAGCTTTTCTTTCCATCATTTTCCTTGTAATCAATGCTCAACCGTGAAATGGGACAAACTTCGATACTCGTAATAATCTCTATTCTTTTTGTTACTGGCACTACAATCATGTTCTCCACATTAGGATAAACAGTATTGATGCTTCGGATTTGCTAGAAAAGCTTTTCTTTCCACCATCTTCCTCATAATCAAAGTTCATCTGAGAAATGAGTCAAACATGGATACTCATAATAGTCTCCATTCTTTTTGTTATTGGCACTACAATCATGTTGTCAACATTGGGATAAATGATAATTGATGCTTTGGATTTCCAAGAAAAGCTTTTCTTTGCACCTTTTTCCTTGTAATCAATGCTCACCAGTGAAATGGGACAAACTTCGATACTCATAATAATCTCCATTCTTTTTGTTATAGGCACTACAATCATGTTCTCCCGATTAGGATACATGGTATGGATGCTTTGGATTTGCAAGAAAAGCATTTCTTTCCTCCATTTTCCTCATAATCAAAGTTCTACATGAAATGAGTCAAACTTGGATACTCATAATAATCTCAATTCTTATTGTTATGGGCACTACAATCATGTTCTCCATATTAGGATACATGATATTGATGCTTTGGATTTGCATGAAAAGCATTTTTTTCCACCATTTTCCTCATAATCAAAGTTCATCCATGGAATTTGTCAAACTTGGATACTCATAATAATCTCCATTCTTTTTTGTTATTAGCACTACAATCATGTTCTCCATGTTGGGATAAATGATAATTGATGCTTTAGATTTACAAGAAAAGCTTTTCTTTTCAACATTTTCCTTGTAATCAATTCTCACCCGTGAAATGGGACAAACTTTGATGCTCGTAATAATCTCTATTCTTTCTGTTACTGGCACTACAATCATGTTCTCCACATTGGGATAAACAATATTAATGCTTCGGATTTGCGAGAAAAGCTTTTCTTCCCACTATCTTCCTCATAATTAAAGTTTATCTGAGAAATGAGTCAAACTTGGATACTCATAATAGTCTCCATTCTTTTTTTTATTGGCACTACAATCATGTTCTCCACGTTGCGATAAAAGATAATTGATGCTTTGGATTTCCAAGAAAAGCTTTTCTTTCCACATTTTCCTTGTAAATAATGTTCACTCCTAAAATGACATAAACTTCGATACTCATAGTAATCTCCATTCTTTTTGTTATAGGCACTACAATCATGTTCCCCCTATTGGGATACACGATATTGATGCTTTGGGTTTGCAAGAAAAGCTTTACTCTTTGCCATTTTCCTTGTAATTAATGGTCACCTATGAGAATGGGACAAATTTTGATACTCGTAATAATCTCCATTGTTATTGTTATGGGCACTACAATCATGTTCTCCACATTGGGATACATGATATGAATGCTTTGAATTTCCAAGAAAAGCATTTCTTTCCACCATTTTCCTTAAAATGAAAGTTCATCCATGAAATGAGTCGAACTTGGGTACTCATAATAATCTCCATTCTTTTTGTTATTGGCACTGCAATCATGTTCTCCACGTTAGGATAAATGATAATGGCAGCTTTGGATTTCTGAGAAAAGCTTTTCTTTCCACATTTTCCTTGTAAATAATGTTCACCTATGAAATGAGACAAACTTTGATACTCATAATAATCTCCATTCTTTTTGTTATTGGCACTACAATCATGTTCTCCACGTTGGGATAAATGATAATTGATGTTTTGGATTTGCAGGAAAAGCTTTTCTTTCCACCATTTTCCTTGTAATCAATGCTCACCCGTGAATGGGATAAACTTCGATACTCATAATAATCTCCATTCTTTTTGTTATAGGCACTATAATCATATTTTCCCTATTGGGATACATGGTATTGATGCTTTGGATTTGCAAGAAAAGCATTTCCTTCCTCTATTTTCCTTATAATCAAAGTTCTCTATGAAATGAGTCAAACTTGGATACTCATAATAATCCCCATTCTTATTGTTATGGGCACTACAACCATGTTCTCCTCATTGGGATACATGATATCGATGCTTTGGATTTGCATGAAAAGCATTTATTTCCACCATGAAATGTGTCAAACATGGATACCCATAATAATCTCCATTCTTTTTGTTATTGGCACTACAATCATGTTCTCCATGTTGGGATAAATGATAATTGATGCTTTAGAATTGCAAGAAAAGCATTTCTTTCCACCATTTTCCTCATAATCAAAGTTTTCCATGAAATGAGTCGAACTTGGATACTCGTAATAATCTCCATTCTTTTTGCTATTAGCACTACAATCATGTTCTCCAGATTGGGATAAATGATAATTGATGCATTGGATTTGCAAGAAAAGCATTTCTTTCCACCATTTTCCTCATAATTAAAGTTCATCCATGAAATGAGTCAAACTTGCATACTCATAATAATCTCCATTCTTTTTTGTTATTGGCACTATAATCATGTTCTCCACGTTGGGATAAATGATAATCGATGCTTTGGATTTCCAAGAAAAGCTTTTTTTTCCACATTTTCCTCGTAAATAATGTTCACCTGTGAAATGTGACAAACTTCGATACTCATAGTAATCTCCATTCTTTTCGTTATAGGCACTACAATCATGTTCCCCCCATTGGGATTCATGATATTGATGCTTCGAGTTTGCAAGAAAAGCTTTGCTTTCTGCCATTTTCCTTGTAATTAATGTTCACCTGTGAAAATAGAACAAATTTCAATACTCGTAATAATCTCCATTCTTATTGTTATGGGCACAACAATCATGTTCTCCACATTGGGATACATGATATCGATGCTTTGGAATTGCAAGAAAAGCATTTCTTTCCACCATTTTCCTCATAATCAAGGTTCATCTATGAAATGAGTCAAACTTGCATACTCATAATAATCTCCATTCTTTCTGTTATTGGCACTATAATCATGTTCTCCACGTTGGGATAAATGATAATCGATGCTTTGGATTTCCAAGAAAAGCTTTTCTTTCCACATTTTCCTCGTAAATAATGTTCACCTGTGAAATGAGACAAACTTTGATACTCATAGTAATCTCCATTCTTTTCATTATGGACACTACAATCATGTTCCCCTTATTGGGATTCATGATATTGATGCTTTAGGTTTGCAAGAAAAGCTTTGCTTTCTACCATTTTCCTTGTAATTAATGTTCACCTGTGAAAATAGGACAAATTTCAATACTCGTAATAATCTCCATTCTTATTGTTATGGGCATAACAATCATGTTCTCCACATTGGGATACATGATATCGATGCTTTAGAATTGCAAGAAAAGCATTTCTTTCCACCATTTTCCTCATAATCAAAGTTCATCCAGGAAATGACTCAAACTTGGATACTCATAATAATCTCCATTCTTTTTGTTATTGGCACTACAATCGTGTTCCCCATGTTGGGATAAATGATAATTGATGCTTTGGATTTGCAAGAAAAGCTTTTCTTTCCACCATTTTCCTTGTAATCAATGCTCACTCGTGAAATGGGATAAACTTCGGTACTCATAATAATCTCCATTCTTTTTGTTATAGGCACTACAATCATGTTCTCCCCATTGGGATACATGGTATTGATGCTTTGGTTTTGCAAGAAAAGCATTTCTTTCCTCCATTTTCCTCATAATCAAAGTTCTCCATGAAATGAGTCAAACTTTGATACTCATAATAATCTCCATCTTATTGTTATAGGCACTACAATCATGTTCTCCATATTGGGATACATGATATCGATGCTTTGATACATGATATCAAAGTTCATCCATGAAATGTGTCAAACTTGGATACTCGTAAGAATCTCCTTTCATTTTGTTATTGGCACTACAATCATGTTCTCTACGTTGGGATAAATGATAAATGATGCTTTGGATTTGCAAGAAAAGCTTTTCTTTCTACCATTTTCCTTGTAATCAATGCTCACCTGTGAAATGGGAAAAACTTTGATACTCGTAATAATCTCCATTCTTTTTGTTATTGGCACTACAATCATGTTCTCCATGTTGGGATAAATGATAATTGGTGCTTTGGATTTGCAAGAAAGCTTTTCTTTCCACCATTTTCCTTGTAATGCTCACCCATGAAATGCGAGAAACTTCGATACTTGTAATAATCTCTATTCTTTTTGTTATAGGCACTACAATCATGTTCTCCCTATTGGGATACATGGTATTGATGCTTTGGATTTGTAAGAAAAGCATTTCTTTCCTCCATTTTCCATATAATCAAAGTTCTCCATGAAATGAGTCAAACTTTGATACACATAATAATCTCCATTCTTTTTGTTATTAGCACTACAATCATATTCTCCACGTTGGGATAAATGATAATTGATGCTTTGGATTTGCAAGAAAAGCTTTTCTTTCCACCATTTTCCTTGTAATCAATGTTCACCCATGAAATAAGAAAAACTTTGATACTCATAGAAATCTCCATTCTTTTTGTTGTGGGCACTACAATCATGTTCTCCCCATTGGGATACATGATACCGATGCTTTGGATTTGCAAGAAAAGCATTTCTGTGCACCATTTTCCTCATAATCAAAGTTCATCCATGGAATGAGGCAAACCTGGATACTCATTATAATCTCCATTCTTTTTGTTACTGACACTGCAATCAAGTTCTCCACGCTGGGATAAACAATATTGATGCTTCGGATTTGCTAGAAAAGCTTTCCTTTCCACCATCTTCCACATAATCAAAGTTCATCTTAGAAATGAGAGAAACTAGGAAACTCATAATAATCTCCATTCTTTTTGTTATTGGCACTGCAATCATGTTTTCCATGTTAGGATAAATGATAATTGATGCTTTGGATTTTTAGGAAAAGCTTTTCTTTCCACCATTTTCCTCATAATCAAACTTCATCCGAGGAATGAGAGAAACTTGGATACTCATAATAATCTTGATTCTTTTTGTTATTGGCACTATAATCATGTTCTCCACACTAGGATACATGATATAGATGCTTTGCATTTGAAAGAAAAGCTTTTCTTTCCATCATTTTCCTCATAATTAAAGTTCATCCGTGAAATGAGAGAAACTTGAATAGCCATAATAATCTCTATTCTTTTTGTTATGGGCACTACAATCATGTTCTCACCATTGGGATACACGATATTGATGCTTTGGATTCTCAAGAAAAGCTTTTCTTTGCACCATTTTCCTTGTAATTAAAGTTCATCTATGAAATGAGACAAACTTGGATACCTATAATAATCTCCATTCTTTTTGTTATCGGTACCGCAACATGTTCTCCATATTGGGATACATAATATTGATGCTTTGGATTTGCAAGAAAAGCTTTTCTTTCCACCGTTTTCCTTATAATTAAAGTTCATTCGTGAAATAAGATAAACTTGGATACCCATAATAATCTCCATTCTTTTTGTTATTGGCACTACAATCATGTTCTCCACATTGGATAAAAGATATTGATGCTTTGGATTTGCAGGAAAAGCTTTTTTTTCCATCATTTTCCTTGTAATTAATGTTCACCCGTGAAATGGGACAAAAACTTTTCTTTCCATCATTTTCCTTGTATTTAATGTTCACCTGTGAAATGGGACAAACTTCAATACTCATAATAATCTCCATTCTTTTTGTTATGGGCACTACAACATGTTTTCCCTTTTGGGATACATGAAATTGATGCTCTAGATTTGCAAGAAAAGCTTTTTTTTCCACCATTTTTCTTATAATCAATGTTCATCTGTGAATTGAGACAAACTTGGATGCCCATAATAATCTCCATTCCTTTTTGTTCTTCACACTACAATCATGTTCTCTACATTGGGATACACGATATTGATGCTTTAAATTTACAAGAAAAGCTTTTCCTTCAATCATTTTCCTTGTAATTAATGTTTAGCCATGAAATGGGAAAAACTTTGATACTCGCAATAATCTCCATTCTCTTTGTTATGGGCACTAAAATCATGTTCTCCACAATGGGATACACGACATTGATGCATTGGATTTGCAAGAAAAGCTTTTCTTTCCACCATTTTCCTTGTAAATAATGTTCACTCGTGAAATGAGACCAACTTTGATACTCGTAGTAATCTCCATTCTTTTTGTTATAGGCACTACAATCATGTTCCCCCCATTGGTATACATGATATTGATGCTTTGGGTTTGCAAGAAAAGCATTGCTTTAAACCATTTTCCTTGTAATTAATGCTCACCTGTGAAATGGGACAAATTTTGATACTAGTAATAATCTCCATTCTTATTGTTATGGGCACTACAATCATGTTCTCCACATTGGGATACACCATATTGATACAATGGATTTGCTTGAAAAGCTTTTCTTTGCACCATTTTCCTTATAATTAAAGTTCATCCGTGAAATGACTCAAACATGGATTCCCATAATAATCTCAATTCTTTTTGTTATTGGCGCTACAATCATGCTCTCCACATTGGGATACATGATGTAGATGCTTTGGATTTGAAAGAAAAGCTTTTCTTTCCACCATTTTCCTTGTAATCAATGCTCACCTGTGAAATGGGACAAACTTCGATACTTATAATAATCTCCATTCTTATTGTTATGGGCACTACAATCATGTTCTCCACATTGGGATACACAATATTGATACAATGGATTTGCTAGAAAAGCTTTTCTTTGCACCATTTTCCTTATAACTAAAGTTCATCCGTGAAATGACTCAAACATGGATTCCCATAATAATCTCAATTCTTTTTTTTATTGGCACTACAATCATGTTCTCCACATTGGATACACAATATAGACACTTTGGATTTGAAAGAAAAGCTTTTCTTTTCACCATTTTCCTTGTAATCAATGCTCACTCATGAATTGGGACAAACTTCGATACTCATAATAATCTCCATTCTTTTTGTTGTGGGCACTACAATCATGTTCTCCCCATTGGGATACATGATACCAACACTTTGGATTTGCAAGAAAAGCATTTCTGTCCACCATTTTCCTCATAATCAAAGTTCAACCATGAAATGAGGCAAACCTGGATACTCATTATAATCTCCATTCTTTTTGTTACTGACACTACAATCATGTTCTCCACGTTGGGATAAACAATATTGATGCTTCGGATTTGCTAGAAAAGCTTTTCTTTTCACCATCTTCCACATAATCAAAGTTCATCTAAGAAATGAGTCAAACTAGGATACTCATAATAATCTCCATTCTTTTTGTTATTGGCACTACAATCATGTTCTCCACGTTGGGATAAATGATAATTGATGCTTTGGATTTACAAGAAAAGCTTTTCTTTCCCCATTTTTCTCGTAATTAAAGTTCATCCATGAAATCAGACAAAGTTGGATACTCATAATAATCTCCATTCTTTTTGTTTTAGGCACTACAATCATGTTCTCCCTATTGGGATACGCGATATTGATGCTTTGGAATTGCTAGAAAACCTTTTCTTTGCATCGTTTTCCTTATAATTAAAGTTCATATGTGAAATAACACAAACTTGGATACCCATAATAATCTTCATTCATTCTGTTATTGGCATTACAATCATGTTCTATACATTGGGATACATAATATTGACACTTTGAATTTAAAAGAGAAGCTTTTCTTTCCACAATTTTCCCTGCAATTAACGTTCACCCGTGAAATGGGATAAACTTAGATACTCAAAGTAATCTCTATTCTTTTTGTTATGGGCACTACAATCACATTCTCTCCATCAGGATACATGATACTGATGCTTTGGATTCGCAAGAAAAGCATTTCTTTGCACCATTTTCCTTATAATTAAAGTTCATCCATGAAATGACACAAACTTCGACACCTGTAATAATCTCCATTCTTTTTGCTATTGGCACTGCAATCATGTTCTCCACATTGGGATACACGATATTAACCCTTTGGATTTGCAAGAAGGGCTTTTCCTTCCACCATTTGCCTCATAATCAATGTTCATCCACGAAATGAGATAAATTTCGATACTCGTAATAATCTCCACTCTTATTATTATGGGCACTACAATCATGTTCTCCACGTTGGGATACACGATATTGATGCTTTGGATATGCTAGAAAAGCTTTTATTTGGACCATTTTCTTTGTAATTAAAGTTCATCCGTGAAATGAGACAAACTTGGATGCTCATAATAATCTCCATTCTTTTTGTTATTGGCACAACAATCATGTTCTCCACATTAGGATAAACGATATTGATGCTTTGGATTTGCAAGGAAAGCTATTCTTTCCACCATTTTCCTTATAATCAAAGTTCATCGGAGAAATGAGACAAACTTGGATACTCATAATAATCTCTATTCTTTTTGTTATTGGCACTACAATCATGTTCTCCATGTTGGGAAAAATGATAATTGATGCTTTGGATTTGCAAGAAACGCTTTTCTTTCCACCATTTTCCTCAAAATCAGAGTTCATCCATGAAATGAAAGAAACGTGGATACTCATAATAATCTTCATTCTTTTTGTTATTGGTCACTACAGTCATGTTCTCCACATGGGATACACGATATTGTTGCTTTGGATTTGCCAGATAAGCTTTTCTTTGCACCATTTTCCACGTAATTAAAGTTCATCCATGAAATGACACAAACTTGGATACCTATAATAATCTCCATTCCTTTTGCTACGAGCACTACAATCATGTTCCCGACATTGAGATACATGATATTAATGCTTTGGATTTGCAAAAAAGGCTTTAATTTCCACCATTTTCCATGTAATTAATGTTCACTAGTGAAATCAAACAAACTTCGATACTCGTAATGATCTACATTCTTTTTGTTATGGGCCCCACAATCATGTTCTCTAAATTGGGATACACGATATTGATACTTTGGATTTGCAAGAAATGCTTTTCTTTCCACCATTTTCCTTGTAATTAATGTTCTTCCGTGAAATAGGACAGACTACGATACTCATAATAATCTCCATTCTTTTTGTTATGGGCACTACAATCATGTTCTCTGCATTGGAATACACAATATTGATGCTTTGGATTTGCAATAAGAGCTTTTCTTTCAACCATTTTCCTTATAATCAAATATCATCCATGAAATGAGACAAACTTGGATACTCATAATAATCTCCATTCCTTTTCTTATTAGAACTACAATCATATTCTCCACATTGGGATACACGATATTGATGCTTTGGATTTGCAAGAAAAGCTTTTCTTTACACCATTTTTCGTATAATCAAAGTTCATTCGTGAAATGAAACAAACTTGGATACCCATAATAATCTCCATTCTTTTTGTTATTGGCACTGCAATCACGTTCTCCACATTGGATAAATGATATTGATGCTTTGGATTTGCAGGAAAAGCTTTTTTTTCCATCATTTTCCTTGTAATTAATGTTCACCAGTGAAATGGGACAAACTTTGATACTCATAATAATCTCCATTCTTTTTGTTATGGGCACTTCAACATTTTTTCCCATTGGGATGCACGATATTGATGCTTTGGATTTGCAAGAAAAACATTTCTTTCCACTATTTTCCTTATAATCAAAGTTCATTCGTGAAATAAGAGAAACTTGGATACTCATAATAATGTCCATTCTTTTCGTTATTGGCATTATAATCATGTTCTCCACATTGGGATACATGATTTTGATGCTTTGGATTTGCTAGAAAAGCTTTTCTTTGCACCATTTTCCTTATAACTAAAGTTCATCTTTGAAATGAGGCAAACTTGGATACCCAAAATAATCTCCATTCTTTTTGTTATTGGCACGGCAATCATGTTCCCCTTATTGGGACACAAGATATTGATGTGTTGGATTTGCAAGAAAAGCTTTTCTTTCCACCATTTTCCATGGAATTACCGTTCACTCCCGAAATGGGACAAACTTCGATGCTCATAACAATCTTCATTCTTTTTGTTATAGCACTACAATCATGTTCTCCCCATTGGGATACATGACATTGATGCTTTGGATTTGTGAGAAATGCTTTTCCTTCCACCATTTTCCTCATAATCAAATAACATCCCTAGAAATGAGAAAAACTTGGATACTCATAATAATCTCCATTCTATTTGTTATTGGCACTACAATCATGTTCTCCACATTGGGATAAACGACATTGATGCTTTGGATTTGTAAGAAAAACATTTCTTTCCACCATTTTCCTCATAAACAAAGTTCATCCGTGAAATGAGAAAAACTTGGATACTCATAATAATGTCCATTCTTTTCATTATTAGCATTATAATCATGTTCTCCATATTGGGATACATGATATTAATGCTTTGGATTTGCTAGAAAAGCTTTTCTTTCCACCATTTTTCTTATAATTAAGGTTTATTCGTGAAATGGAACAAACTTGGATACCCAAAATAATTTCCATTCTTTTTGTTATTGGTCTTGCAATCATGTTCTCTATATTGGGATACATGATATAGATGCTTTGCATTTGAAAGAAAAGCTTTTGTTTCTGCCATTTTCTTGTAACTAATATTCACCTGTGAAATGGGCCAAACTTCGATACTCGTAATAATCTCCATACCTTTTGTTATGGGCACTGCAATCATGTTCTCCCTATTTGGATATACGATATTGATGCTTTGGATTTGCAAGAAAGCTTTCCTTCTCGCCATTTTCCTCATAATTAATGTTTATCCGTGAAAAGAGATAAACTTGGATACCTATAATAATCTCCATTCTTTTTGTTATTGGCACTACAATCATGATATAGACACTTTAGATTTGAACGAAAAGCTTTTCTTTCCACCATTTTCCTTGTAATTACTGTTCACCTGTGAAATGGGACAAACTTGGATACCCAAAATAATTTCCATTCTTTTTGTTATTGGTCCTGCAATCATGTTCTCCATATTAGGATACATGATATAGATGCTTTGCATTTGAAAGAAAAGCTTTTCTTTCTGCCATTTTCTTGTAACTAATGTTTACCTGCGAAATGGGACAAAGTTCGATACTCGTAATAATCTCCATATTTTTTGTTATAGGCACTGCAATCATGTTTTCCCCTTTTGGATACACGATATTGATGCTTTGGATTTGCAAGAAAGCTTTCCTTTCCACCATTTTCCTTATAATTAATATTCATCCGTGAAAAGAGACAAACTTGGATACCCATAATAATCTCCATTCTTTTTGTTATTGGCACTACAATCATGTTCTCCACAATGGGATACATGATATAGACACATTATATTTGAAAGAAAAAACTTTTCTTTCCACCATTTTCCTTGTAATTAATGTTCACCTGTGAAATGGGACAAACTTTGATACTCGTAACAATCTCCATTCTTTTTATTACGGGCGCTACAATCATGTTCTCCCCATTCGGATACGCGATATTGATGCTTTGGACTTGCAAGAAAAGTTCTTTCCACTATTTTCCTCATAATCAAAGTTCATCCTTGAAATGAGATGAACTTGGATAATCAGAATAATCTCCATTCCTTTTGTTATTGGCTCTACAATCATATTCTCCACATTGGGATGCACAATATTAACACTTTGGATTTGCAAGAAAAGCTTTTCTTTCTACCATTTTCCATGTAATTAATGTTCACCCATGAAATGGGACAAACTTTGATACTCATAACAATCTCCATTCTTTTTGTTATGGGCACTACAATCATGTTCTCCACATTGGGATACACAATATTGATGCTTTGGATTTATAAGAAATGCTTTTCTTCCCACCATTTTCCTTGTAATTAATGCTCACCCGTGAAATAGGACAAACTTTAATACTCGTAATAATCTCTATTCTTTTTGTTATGGGCACTACAATCATGTTCTACACATTAGGATACATGATATTGATGCTTTGGATTTAAATTCTTTTCCTTGGCGTAGCTGGGCCATCCTGGACTTGAACCAAAGACCTCGCCTGTGAAGTAAATCATTGCACCTAGGTCCAACCAATTAGTTAAGAATCAACAGATTCTTTTTGGGGAGCGATTCATCCTTCCCGAATGCAGGATACAACTCTCCATTGTTCTGCACTCTCCAAGTGTACTTGTTCCCCCCTTCTTCCTCACCATGGCAAGTATTTGTTGAATAAGAAATAACTTCAATAGGAAGAAAAAAAAGAGGGCGTTAAGAGACCCTCTTACCCCAACCCTAAACACTCTAAGATCCTTTTTTAAACCTGCTCCCATTTCAAGTCAAGAGATAGATAAATAGACACATCCTATTACACTAATCGGGGGCGGTCGTAGTGAGTGGGGGGTCAAAGACCAAGAAGTAAATTATTAGTTGCACCATTTTCCTTATAATTAAAGTTCATCCGTGAAATTAGACAAATTTCGATCCCTATAATAATCTCCATTCTTTTTGTTATTGGCACTACAATCATGTTCTTCACATTAGGATACACGATAGTAACACTTTGGATTTGCGAGAAAAGCTTTTCCTTCCACCATTTTCATTATAATTAAAGTTTATCCGTGAAAAGAGACAAATCTGGATACTCATACAATCTCCATTCTTTTTGTTAATGGCACTACAATCATGTTCTCCACATTGGGATGCACGATATTGACATTTTGGATTTGCAAGAAATGCTTTTCTTTCCACCATTTTCCTTGTAATTAATGTTTACCCATGAAATGGGACAAACTTTGACACTCTAATAATCTCCATTCTTTTTGTTATTGTCACAACAATCATGTTCTCCACGTTGGGATATACGATATCGATGCTTTGTATTTGCTAGAAAAGCCTTTCTTTTCACCATTTTCCTTATAATTAAAGTTCATCCATAGAAAGAGACAAACTTGGATACCCATAATAATCTCCATTCTTTTTGTTATTGGCACTACAATCATGTTCTTCATATTGGGATACATGATATGGATGCTTTGGATTTGAAAGAAAAGCTTTTCTTCCCACCATTTTCCTTGTAATTAATGTTCACCCGTGAAATAGGATAAATTTCAATACTCGTAATAATCTCCATTCTTTTTGTTATTGGCACTACAATCATGTTCTCCACATTGGGATGCACAATATTAATGCTTTCGACTTGCAAGAAAAGCTTTTCTTTCCACCAGTTCCCTCATAATCAAAGTTCATTCATGAAATGAGACAAACTTGGATACCCATAATAATCTCCATTCTTTTTGTTACAAGCACTACAATCTTGTTCTCCACATTGGGAAACACGATATTGATGCTTTTGATTTGCTAGAAAAGCTTTTCTTTGCAGCATTTTCCTTATAATTAATGTTCATTCGTGAAATGGGTTAAACTTGGATACCCATAATAATCTCCATTCTTTTTGTTATTTGCACTACAATCATGTTCTCCACATTGGGATACATGATATTGATGCTTTGTATTTGCTAAAAAAGCCTTTCTTTCCACCATTTTCCTTATAATTAAAGTTCATCCGTGAAAAAAGACAAACTTGGATACGCATAATAATCTCCATTCCTTTTGTTATTGGCACTACAATCATGTTCTCCACATTGGGATACACGATATGGATGCATTGAATTTGAAAGAAAAGCTTTTCTTTTGACCATTTTCCTTGTAATTAATGTTCACCTGTGAAATCGGACAAACTTTAATAGTCATAATAATCTCTATTCTTTTTGTTATGGGTGTACAATCATGTTCTCCCCATTGGGACACATGATAATGATGCTTTGGATTTGCAAGAAATCCTTTTCTTTCCACCATTTTTCTCATAATTAAATTTTATCCGTGAAATGAGACAAACTTGGAAACCCATAAAATTTCCATTCTTTTTGCTATTGGCACTACAATCATGTTCTCCACATTAGGATACACGATATTGATGCTTTGCATTTTCAAGTAAAGCTTTTCTTTCCACCATTTTCCATGTAATTAGCGTTCACTTGTGGAATGCAACAAACTTCGATACTCATAACAGTATCCATTTTTTTTGTTATGGGCACTCTAATCATGTTCTCCACATTACGATACATGATATTGATGCTTTGGATTTGCAAGAAATGATTTTCTTTGCACCATTTCCCTGTAATTAATGTTCACCCATGAATCCATTCTTTTTGTTATGGGCACTCCAATCATGTTCTCCACATTACGATACATGATATTGATGCTTTGGATTTGCAAGAAATGATTTTCTTTGCACCATTTCC
>JBBYHK010187955.1:0-33356 GCA_038382065.1 Adansonia grandidieri | reverse complement strand
TCAACAATTTCATTTTTAAATGTGTTTAATAACTTATATTAAATGTTACTTAATAAAAAATTTATAATAAAAAGATGTTGAATGAGATAAATAGGTTGATAGCTACTTATGATTTAATGCAGAAAATATTAAGTCAATTTTATTTTTTATTTTTTTTAAAGTATACGTGAACTACATTATCCTTTTTAAGTTACAAAAGAAGAGATATTTAAATAACCCTTTGAATTTTTATCTAGAACTATCTAAAATAATATAAAATATTTTTGTTAATAAAATTAAACTATGAAATAAATAATTTTTTAAATTTAAGATTTATAATTATCAAGCGGTATAATTGTATTTGATATTTAATTTTCAGGAATATATCAAGTTGTTTTTACAATATAAATTCAGTGCTTATAAATTCCATACAAACATCAATACTTAGTTTTTTAGCACTTAACTTTTTAGTTTTTTTAGTTTATCAAACAACACCTAAAAGTAGGTCCTTGTATTACGTGAATCTCTCTAAAGCATATGATGAAATAGATCAAGTGTACATAAATACAATTTGTTTTAACAATTACATCTATCATATACAAATGCTATGCATAATGCAAGATATTTTCTAGTCCATGGAAAGACTGAAAATCATAAACGCGGTTATTTTATCAAATTGACAAGGACGATAGCAAATTTTAAAAGTGATTGCATTTTATTCTAAATATCGGTTCAATGAGTTTGAAAGAGATCCAAAAAACCATACCGACGAATTTTATAACCTAAGCCAGATACAACTCCTTTTCTTAGGCAACAAGAGGTGGTTTAAATAAAAATTGTTCAAATATTGAATTCAATTTTGAGCATTGTTAAGAACAATGGAGCCATCATTTAAGTAATAGGAAAAAAGTCTGATAAATGATCCAAATGTGTATTAAGACATTACCATTGGATTATAGAGATATTAAAGAGAAACGATACAAAATTATAGTGAGTTTCCATAATGGATAAACTAGCATATCCTTTTAACTATGCCACCATCCAATAGTTGCCGCTTGAAGGAGTTCAATACTGGATACCAAAGCAATTGACATTAGTGAAGTGGTAGATTGTTGGTATATGCCCTAAGTCTAATCAGATTGTGTACGAGATACATGTCATATTAAGCCTTATTATTGCATATTGTATTCTTTATCTACAATTTTTGTAAAAATATTAGATGTTACTTATTTCTGAGATAAAGTACATAGAATAAATATGTTTTGTAAGGGAATTACAATAACTTAGAATAAATATGCAATAACTTAGAATTTTGAGATTACCATTGCATCAAAGCATTATTCCTAAATTTTTCATAGTCAATGCTTTGTCAAAATAGGATATTGATATAGAAGTTGAGATCGCCTAGTTATGCTCTTACTTAAGCAAACAACCAATCTCAAAGTTTAAAGGTTGAACAAACTCAAGCTAATATTTGGGTGTTAGTCTTATGCCTCGTATCAAAAGATTTAAGACATAACAACATCGCTTACTTATGAGACGAATCCCATAAGCATGCAAGGCAACTTATATCTTACTAAATTAAAAGTCATAACTCAATAGGTTTGCAAAATTCTAGTTTACAAAACCTTAATTCCCAAATGTTCAATATTGGACTCTGATCTAAAAACACAATATTCTAACTAATAAATCAACTAAAACTAATATTAAGTTACTCAGTTTCGTTTATTATAAGAATAAAGGAATATGCTAAACTCGCAAACAATGGTTCCTGTCAAAACTAAACACTGAGGATGTGTATATTGAAATTTGAAAAAAAAAAAAAAGGAAAAAGTTAAAGGAATGTGTATGAATTCTTCGCATGTAATTGACACCTTTTTAGTTGAAGCATGCTACAAAACATTTAGGCTGCAGTTACCAATGATAATGATTCGAAAACAAAATTGGGTAATTTAACATCCAATGAACATATTTATTCAATAATGATATTATTAAATAATAGAACTAAATAAAATTTTGATTATCATTAGTCTTCCTTACATACTAAGGCCACAATTAAATTAATCATTGTAGCATAGGTCCAGCTTAAAACAAAATGATAATTAACCAAATAGTTTCGGGTCAGAAGTATATCAAAAGCAATTGGAAGTTGCACTAAATGAAAAAAAAAAAAAACCACTATTCTAAAATTAATAGCACAATGCAAAATTGATTTCTATCACAAAGTACATGTTAACATGACCAACATTTAACCCTCATTAGCAAGATCATAACATAGTCGTACTAGATGACAAATCAAAACAAAACAAAACAAAACAAAACACAATTTTAGTATTACCTAACTATACAAAAAAGTAGTTATATAATTTACGAAACGCATCTTGTATAAGGCAGATTTCGTATTTTCTTTCAAAATGACTTATGTTGTAAATTGTATTCATAATTATAATTAAACAAAAAGGCATATGCATGTAGCTAAACAAAAATCATGTTCGAAGATCAAATCAAAATGAAATTATATTCTAAATTCAAATTAAAAGAATAACACTTATACTTTGCATGCTTAGCTTTATCAAAGTACGAACAAAACATTATATTATATATAAAATCTAGCTAAGATAAAGTTGATTTTTAGAGAGTCAAAATATTGAAGGGATATCCAGTCACTCATAATGAACTCATTAAATCCAAACAAATAAACAACTCATACTCTCGAGACCTATTAATTCAAAAAGCATTCAAATTAAAAGCTAAAGCTGCTGATTTATCTAAACAAATCAAGACATTATGTGGATTATTCTAGGACACTTAAGGTGTGTAGCAACTCTTTCCTTAATCTAAATTGCTTTTGAAGCCGAACTAATTCTTTTATAATTTATAAAAAACATAAAATCATTTGAAAATTCGATATTACATGTTAATACACAAAATCAATAACAAATATTTCATTTGGCTATGAAGAATCATAATATTAGTTAAAATGTAGTTTTTGTGAATTTTTCTTCGTTAAAATAAATTTTTCAAAAATATACTTACTCAAAAGTAATTTATTAAAGATGTAGTTATTCATGTAAAAATTCAATAAAATTTAAATATTCAAATTTATTTTGTTTAAGCCAAATAGATCAATTATTGGATAATAATAACTTTGAAAATTATTAAAAACAGAACTTAACAAAATGCTAAAACTTTAGATTTTTATGATTGCTTGGCTTACTTTGTGCACTTATATACAACAAAGTAGGTTGAATCTATAGTTGTAATTGGTACCAACCCAAATCTTACATATCATACTTCAAAACCCAATTTCATTTCATTAATAACGATGGTTGCAATACCATTTTCTAAAGGCAAAAATTCACAATATCATATATTGGTTGATCAAAATTTTTGAGTTTCTAAAATCATTTAGCTTACTATGAAGCCTTAATTTATCTAAGCACATAAAGCTTCAAATCACTTAAATATGGTTTAAAACTATTACAAGAAAATAGGGTTATGATGACCTAAAGTTGACTTTTTAAAACTGTTAAAAGCTCATTCTTCATAATACAAAAAAATTATTTTCTCAAACCTAAAGCTTCGTTGAATTGATTCATATAGCTAGTTGGCATCTAGCAAGTTTGGAGTTCAAATGTTAGCATTTGCAACCCATCCTTATATCCTTAGGATATGACCTCTTTCATAAAAAAAATTGATTTCTCACCAAAGACAAATCTGAATGAGTTACCACAAGAATCGTTAGACAGAAGTCAATTAGAGCTTTCCCATTATGCTTTTGAAAAGTTATCAAAATGATGTTGAAATGATAGAAAGTTAAAAATGTTAAAACTAAAAGATGGATTTTGTAAAAAAGAAAGTCAAAATACAAAAGTAAATGAAATTACACTTAATCATACCTTAGACTCTTAATCCTATGCCTAATCTCAAAATCCCAAGCTGTTGTTCTCTTCTCAAGTTTTCCTCTCATTTTTATATTTTTAATTTATCCACCTAATGTAAAAAATATCAATAGGCTTTCTTTTTTTTTTCTTTTACTCCCAATAAATACCTAACCTTTTAGGCTTAACTAATTTTTTATTCTATTTAATGTATGTGGGCCATTTAAGGCTGAGTATTATAGTAAGTACAAGAATAAGTTTGTTGAACATGCACTATAAAATTTAGAGGAATTAAGGATGATCAATAATTAGAAGAAATATTATTTCTAAAAGTTTTAGAAAGAAAAAGTCTCTATAATAGTCATATTCTAAAACTACATTTCTAAAAAGCTTTTAGCACGCTCGTTCCCATTACTATTACACTAGGAATGTCATTCATCCCCAATACAATAAATTCAAGATAAAAAGGATGTTTTGTTGATCATCCTCTTATCTTGTCCCTAAAAATCTCTTATTTTTTTTACTGATGACTACTATGAAAATGTCATTTGGTAGTTTATTCAATGTTTATGGTAACATTCTAAAGTGGTGGTTGAATAAATGATTTTTTGACTTGAGATTACTAATGATCTTATATGATAATTGTTATACCTTAATTCTACCTTATGGTCCTCATCATGGATGCTCCAATCAAGTTCTTTTGGATATAATATGAAATACTTGAAGATATATAAGTAATAAAGGTAAGATTCATGATCTTGATTGATTGAGATAATATCTAAGCTAGTTTTCATAACAATTATTTAAGAAATCTAATCAAAGTGAAATGAAATTTTGAATAATTTTAAAACTTATTCAAAGAGTAAATTGCCCATCTCAAAACTTAACATGGTTAAACTAATCGAATAAACACTAAATTGAACTATTAAGTGGTAAAAATATAACAATTATATTAAGAAACCAAGCACGATAAATTGGTTAAACCCTTTGACTTTTCTTAACAATTAGGTCATCATGTATTATTGTACGAGAAGTTAGAGTGATAGACTATTTTAAACCGTAAGCTAATAAAAGACGACCTAACTTTATATTTAAGTTCCAACTAGGAAGATAAACAATTAATATGAACTTCAACACAACTAAAATTTAAATACTCATGTCTTATTCGAACTTGATTAAAAATCAATACTTAGTACCCCAAACTTTATTTTATTAATTCTCATAAACTATCTAAATTTGATATATTAAATTATAAAAAAATGATTAATTGTTATAAACTCCAACAAAACCAATACGGGGAGTAAGAAAAACAATTTAAAATAAAGTTTTATCTATAACCTAAATGGGAATTGAATTAATAATGTCGAAACATATCCCTTAAAAGCCATCGTAGCCACGAGAATACGTTCAATTTAAAAATATTTTGGATTTAGCGTGATAGGTTGTAAGAAACTTTTTTTTTCATCATTGCAACATGTATTCAATCCGTAGTGATAGAAACCAAATTTATCAATTATTAAACCTTTTAATCTTGATTAATACACATCTTAAGCATACTGTCCAAAATTAAAAAATTTATAAAAAAATTCTTGTACAAGTTTTATAGCACAAAACTAATAGATCAATACATGTGACATCAAGGTGTCTATTAATTCGAAACCTGTAGGCTCGATATCATTTGAAGGGATGCAAATCCAGGTAAAGTAGCTTCATACATATATTGGATTTTAAAAATTAATAAAATAAGATAAAAAACAGTAAAAGATGTAAAAATAGAAACAACCAGACTTCTTTATAGATCTTTAGGGGGGGACTTACGTGTAGTAAACTTTAAAATTTTTAGTAAAATTTAAACATCCATCTGCTTAGAGATTATCTTGTTTCTAAATGTTGAAATCTGGAATAAAAAACTAATCAAAAAGATTCTTGAGGGTGACAACTTTGGCTTCTTGAGAGGATCTTCAAGATCATGAGTAGTAGATGTGTAATACCTCTAATGGTTATCCACACAAATGTGTAGACACCAAATTTTATCCTGGCCTTGTTTCCAATAGTCCCAATTATCCCAGAAGGAGAACTTAGCAGTCACCCTGGTAGAGGTTGACTTTCACTAGGTGGACTTTTTTTATAACTTGTTCAGTTATACCTAAATGGCCACATCAGCACGTGATACAAAAAGGGCAGTTTTGAAGGCTAATTTCGGATAAAAAAGAGAGATATTTAAGAGAAAAATTGGTTTTTAAGTATTTTCTTGTTAAATTCTAGAAATTTATTTTTGCAGATGATATTATGTTCACATTTTCCATTTCTAGGAATTTTTCAAGATTTTTCTATAAAATTTAAGAAATTGACTATCGTATATTTTTACTGATAACCAGGCTGAATTTATACCTATATACACTCCAAAAAATAAAAATATTCAAAAGAAATCTATATTGGCATTTTATTCCATAAGGTATCGAGTTGTCAAATTTATCAATTAATTTTGAATTTTTCATTGTACCGTAAACTCCCATTCATGAAATTTTTCAGTGGAAGTTATTTTAAAATCCAAGTTTTTATCATTATTATTTTTATAAATTAATATTTGGAGTAAGGTATTAAATTCAACTCATTGTTCTCAAAATTAGAATTATTTTTCCAAATTTTCTTATTTTTAATATGCGAGGTTTTTTACTTCATAAAATTTTTTGGTGGGATTGATCTAAGTTTAAAATCTTTAAATATAAAATATTTTTGTTGAATAAATATTAAATTATTTTTTGAAAATTTAATTTATTTTATGAGTTTTGAATTTATCTTCGTAAGGATTTTTCTTATATAGTTTTACAAGTTTTAGATTTCAAATTAAGATTTTTTTTTCATTATTTCATTTTCAAAATTTTACTTCTGATTATTAATTTTAATTTTAATTTTTTATTATTAACTTTAATTTAATTTAATTTTAATTTTAGATTTTTTAACTAGTTTCAGAAAAGCTGGTCTAATTAGATTTTAACTTTTCTTTAACCAATTTAGTTTGGCTCTATCTATCCAATTACGTGATGTTATCTTGATCATCATTTAAAATGAGGAGTCATAGCTAATAGTGCATCCTAATTTAATGCGCTCTAATCTCTAATTATAATTATCAAAAAATAATAAATAAAAATAAAAAAATTATTATAATTTTTAGCCAAGGGGATTTTTTTTCATCCCCTTAGCCGAGCTTCCCCCTATTAAATAGGGGGAGGATACTTCATTTTATGGCAAATGGTGTTCCAAGCAAAAGTAAACCAAAAATACTTAAGAAAATTTAAGTTTTCTACCATTTTCTACACTTTTAAGGTATAAATTCTTATAAAATTTTAAGTTTTTGTTCATTTTATTCATTTTCTTCCTTTAAGTGAGCCAAAATTATGCTTGAGCTCATAGATTTTGTTCCATGTTGCAAAGCCAAGTTTGAAGGCTATGATCAATCCTTCTTGATTTATTTGTTATATTTGATGTTTGTTGGTAATAATTTAATTTTTGTCATAAAAATAAATGTTTGGTGGTGGAATGATGTTATGATATTATATATGTGATTTTGTGCTATTTTACTTTGGTATTTTCATGATTGATTGTTGTTAAAGTTGATTATATGTTTATATTTATTGATTTTTATGCATGATGATGGTAATGTTAGCTTTGTAGATATTAGGATATATGTTGATATCCATGAAATTATGTTGTAAAAATATTCTTCTTTGTTTATCGATGTTAGCCGAATTTGATGATGATTTTTAAGTGAATTTTATGTTTGATTTCATGACATTTTGGATTATTTTGTTAAGCTTAAAAGTAGTAAGGTCTTAATAATAATTTTGACAATTTTTTTAGGTCTTAGAAAGATATCTTCCAAGTTGGCCAAACCGTACAGAGGCTTATTTATGAATTTTTAACCTTTTTATGGTCGTTTTGTAAATATGAAAATTCTAGGGATTAAATTACAAAATTTAAAAAATTGTTTTAAGACTTTTTATGCCTGACCGAATGTTTTGTAAACCTTTAGGGGTGTCTTTCATATGTATTTAGCATGTTTGAATGTGATTTATATGTTTTTAACATTTTTAGGGCCTTTTTGTAATTTTAAAAAATTTAGGGACTTACTTGCAAAACTTGAAAAAAATTTTGTCCCAAGATCGAAAGTGCTTGGTTGATCCTTCCTTGTGAATTTTGTTATGTTTGTTGTGTTGATTTGGATATGTTTGATGTTTGATTTTGTATTTTATATCATATAGGAACTATTATGCAAAGTTATGAAAGTTTAGTGACCATTTAGTAAAACTTTGCATTTTAGGGTTAAAATGGTCTTGTCTCATCTAAAACCCTCCATTTAGGATATTTTGGACATTTTAGGAACATTCCTAGCATTCTTCCAGTTCTCTGGTGGGACGTAAAAAATGTTCAGACCTTTTGTATTCTATTAGTTTCCGATAGGGTACGAAATACAATTTTGAAAAGTTTAGAGGCTTAATTGTAATTTTTGAATTTTAGGTTACCTTAATTTCCAAATTACTTATTTAGGGTAAAAATGTCATTTCTGACCATTTTTGAGTCCTTTAGGTTCACCGGGTTGCTTTCAAAACGGAGGCAGTCCTTAAGGGCATTTTAATAATTTTAATTAGAACTAAGTTCGATATAGTCATCATGATGCTTTTATGCTAAAGATGTATTTAGGATAGGTTCACCTTTCTATAATCATTTTCAGGCCTTTTAGGATTAGCAGGATACTTTCATGTCAAAGGTACACCTTTGGGGCATTTTAGTAATTTATATTAGAGCTAAGTCCTATGTTATCATCGGGATTCTAATTCATCGAAGATGAATGGTAGAAAGGCATTTGTCCATTTATGATGTCATCGAGTCCTTTAAGGTCACCATAATACTTCTATGTTGAAGGTGTACTTAGGGTTTAGGGTAAATTTTATTATTTTTCATAAAATCATAATTTTTGAAAATTAAGGTAATTTCTTCAGGTTAAAGTAGTTTATGGAATGTTTCTTTGTATATAAGCAAGGTTCTACGGATTATTTTAATAATAAGAGATCATTTTTAAAACAAAAATCGAGATTTTATGAATTTTAAAAAAATAAAACCTTTTGTATTCTTCTGGCTTTCCAGTGGGTACAAAATATATTTTGATTTTTAAAACCTTTTGCATTCCTTTGGCTCTCCAGTGGCATAAGAAAAATAGTGATAAAACCTTTCATATTCCTTCGATCCTTTAGTAAGGTATGAGAGATATTTTGATTTTAAAAATATTAAAAACCTAATTTTTTCAAGTGGAATAATAAATTTGCTTCATAAAATTTTATTTTGGAAAACGAGAATTATACTTAAATATTGGATTTTGAAATCAAATAAATATCAAAATTTAAGTTAACATGTGATTAATAAGGTATCGATTGTCAGGCATTATGAGAGGGATTGATCCTTAGTTATGATTGTAACCAACTCCCAAACCCTTTTACACGACTTCTAGTATTCACGTAGACTTCGAAATTTGTTTTTAATGGTTTCGTAACCCTCAAAATACGAAATTTGATAGGTGACCAATCTCACCTAGCCAATATAGATTGGTGGCGAATTTAAGATAAATGGTTGTTTCATAATGACTATTTAAGTTTAAGTCAAATGAGTAATTCATCTCGATGACTAGTCCCTAGATACAAAAAATAAATAAATAAATAAAATAAGAAAAATAATAATAATTATATGGACCCTATAAATAAAGAATAACGATATATATATATATATAGGAACGGAGGGCACAACCGCCATTTTAAGTTAGGCTGGTTAGGATTCGTATCTGGGCCATGTTGTAATAGCTCGTGACTCCACTAGGGACATGTTAAAGAGTCAGGCCTAAGATTAATAATGTATTAATTAAATTTTGATTAATTCAGTCTCAACTTGTATTTAACTATACTTTTTGATATTTTCAAAACAAATTTTTTATATTTTTTATTTATGTGGAAATTCTAGTATATATTGTTCATATTTTTCAATAACCCTTTTGCTTCCTTTGCAGCATTATTTTTATGGGGCATTTAGTATAGGGCTTTTTTATTATTTTTCAAAGAGTCAAGTCATGAAAGGTTTGCTTGTTCCCGTGCACACATTATGCATATTCATACTATTAGATTCTTTTCCAAGCATATGGAAGAGGTATAGGTTGCCTAATATTTTAGAAAGAAGGTGAAGTAACTCTGCCTTTTGAGGTGTTAGCCTTTGTTTGGGCCAGTGAAAAACTTACTATGTATAAATTTCTATGCCTGCCTAAGGTGGTAGCCTCATTATGGGCATGGAAAATACTCTCACTCAAAATGAACCTTCTTTAACATAAACACACTTGTAAGTTCTTTTTAGATTCGAAGAGCAATTCGAGAATCTATTTAGAGGTCCAACCCCAACCTCATTTAGTGGACCATACTAACTAGCCTATTGAGCCATACCTGATTTTAGAGGTTATTGAATTAGGTACACGTGGAGGAATGCTTTCATCTTTTTTCTTTTTATTTTATGTTTTGAGTCTAGAAATTAGTTGACAATGAGCTTACCTTGCTACTTATGGAAATATTTTTACTTCGCCTTAAAAGTTGCTGGTATTTTTATTCCATATATCGAATAATGATGAATGGGCTTTATCATTTGTAATAGGATTTGTTTACTTTGCATGGCATCCTGAGGCTGTAACTATATGATCGAAGCATTTAGATCAGGGATGATGTATGAACATCATCACTAAAAACAAGGTTGTCCCGTTTACCTTGAGAGGCATCATAATGCCTTAATAAATTTATCTGAAGTAACCTTTATTTTTCCTAAATTAATTTTGTTATTATTTATACTAGTTCATTTCTCATCTTTTTTTTGATCTTTTCTTTGTTTGTTCATATTACTTTGTTTTTGATATTATACTAATTTCATCCTTGCATTCATTCATATATGTGCATTTATACATGTATTTATTACATGCATTGCATAAGGGTGAGAAGGCAAAATAAAGTTTTTCTTTTAAATTTTATGAGTTTTCTAAAAGTATTTTCTCGTTCAAAACAAAATTATTGAAACAATTAAATGTCACAAACAATGGGAGATGAATATTTAGCACACCTAGAAAGGATAGAAGCAAGTAATCATGAAACACAAGAAAGAATCATGAAACAGCAAGCTGAGATGGAAGCACAAATCTTTGAATCAATGGAAATAATGACTGCTAGAGAAAATAAGGAGAATCAAAGGAATCACACTAATATTGCTACCCGCTTATCTGGGGCAGAAAGAAAATCACCACAAGGTGCTCAATATATGGGAACTAGTCCTGTAATGCATATTCGCGCTGACCCTAAAGCTCATGAAGGGGTAATAGGTGAAACACCCAATCCGACTGTGGACAATCGAATGGTTATGAACCTTAATAGACTTCTAGAACAAGAAAATTATAGGCTTAAGACCTAAAAAAATGTAAGCTCAAAGCGATAAGAAAACACCATTTCCTCAAAAAAAGACTCAAAGCAATAAAAAGAGTCAAGGATGTTAGTAGGGTGGATGTAGACGAGTTGAGCTTGGTACCGAATCTAATCCTCCCTTCTAAATTCAAAATGCTAAGTTTCAAAAAGTTTAGTGGCACATATATTTGTAGGCTTACGTCAAAATGTTTATTAGAAAAATGGCTAGGCATTTTCACAATAATAAGCTTCTTATTCATTGCTTCTAAGAAAGCTTATCAAGATTAGTAAAGAAATGGTATAATAACTTGAATTCGGAGTTAGATACCATTTTGGACTGCTTGGCTAATGCTTTTCTTCAATAGTATAAATATATGTCAAATTTGGCACTAGATTGATTATTTCTCTAGAATATGGAAAAGAAATCAATAGAAACTTTCACACAGTATGCCTAAAAATGGAAGGATGTAGTATCACCTTTATTAGAAAAAGAGATAGCATCTTTATTCCTAAATACATCACCAAATCAATTCTTTGATAAACTCGTAAAAGGTGCCATAAAGGATTTCATTAAAATAGTGGTCATTGGGGAAATAATTGAGAATGCTATCAAAAAGGGAAAAATACTAGCTAGTGGTATGCCTATGCAAGAGGAGAAAAACAATTAAAAAAAGAACAAATTCAAGCTGTCTTCCAGATGAACCAACCATTTATGGATCTTCATCAATATTGGTGTCACCCTTATGAGCCTCATTATACTGTCATGAATAATGCATCCAATGCTTACAGTTATGTTGACTTTCACATTTGTGCATAAGTCAAGTTCTCAAAGAAACGGTCAAAGTAGATGCAAGCAGCAAAACCAAAATTGGATTAAGCAGATCCCCATCTCTTATGTAGAGCTTTTACCCATGGTCATCAAGAATCACCTTTTGACACCTATCCATTAAACCTCTGAAGCCTTGGATTGGTATAATATTAGCTAGTGTTGTGATTATCTTTTTGATAATTCAGATCATTCTACAAAAGATTGTCTTATTCTCAAGTACAAAGTCTGAGACTTCATTAAGGTTGGGAAATTGAGTTTCGAAGAGCGGAAAGCTAGATATCATTGAAAGGCATATGAACAGAAGATAAGCATTGTGAATTGCATGGTTTGCAAGAAAGGAATGCATGCCATAGTAAATTATGCAACCCTTATTTAGAAAAGCCATTGTCTCTGAATTGGTATCATTTTGTATAGCATGCATTTAAATGTTTTAAGAATATATTTCCAAAACATGACCAATGTTGAAAATGCACTTGTGCTGCTATATTTTTTCCTTGTAAATAAAACCAAGATCATTGAAAAGACTTAATACTCTAGGGAAATAACTTTAAAATTCCTAAATTATGATTCCATAGGTTAAGAGGTGATAGAACAGAGTTCCCAAAAATTTGTAAGTTTCTTTGAAAATCAAATGAATGAAATGTTCTTTAGGGATTAATTGGATGTGTGCCTAGATTGTGCCTAAAGTCTTATTCCTTTTTTAGTAATCGAAACACTGATTTTGTCACTGTTTCCTAAAAGTCACTTATGACTTATATCCTGAGGCAATGTGAGCAAACAAAATTGCCCCATGTTCCCAACAAAACTTTTTAAACTATACTCTCTTTCGACCATATTTAAATATAGCCTATTATCCATCATTGCAGATTTTAAGGAATCAAGCAAATAATTCTCTTTGCAAATGTGAATCATTGCATTAGTTACTTTCCCATTGATGATATACTAAAAAATATAACATGCTTGTAAATTAGAATGAAGTAGGGAAATCGATACTATCACCTATGGGAATTAGGAAAATCTTGCATAGAGAAAAATTATTTCAAAGAAACTTAGGGACACCTAAAAATCCCTAAATAACTTAAGTTGTCAATTTTTGATTGGAGAGACCGATTTTGAAAATTAAATCCATCCTTTTTTCCAACTTAATCTTTTAATTTCGAACCCTTCACGACGAGTCTTGGTACTTGTCAAAGAGTTGACAATCAAGATACTTAAAGGAACATCTAATTTGTTTGATTTTCGAAGAAATTCATGTTTCACATGACCTGATCCATTCATGCCTAGGAAAGCAAGGCATGTATCCTGTCCACTTTGAAATTCTTGGGCCAATAAAGTTTTTGGTTCTTTAACACATTTTAAGGAAAATAGATTGTCATTCAAGAATTTTTCAACAAAAGATCATTAGTCTTCAAGAGATTTAAACATCACATGTTTATAGCATAAGGTTTAAAGCAAAATTCATTTTTCAATAAGATGATCATTTAGAAAAAAAAATTGAAAAAGTGCTAAAAAAAGAAACAAGCTTTTTTTTTTTGTTTAAAGGGCACCGAATAAAGATAAAAGCCTAATCCATGGATAAGAAAATGATTAAACTATGAAATTAAGAATTTGAAACTCATTAAGGTAAATGATGACAAAAGAATGAAAAAAGAGAGATTTTTCCTTGAGTACAAGGGAATTAAACTCAGATTGAAGACATAACCAAATAAAATTTTAATTTCCTCATCATTCATAGCATTTGCTTCATCCAATACTTGATATTTATAGCATTTTATGATCATCTGTACCACTTAGCTGATATTGCCATTTGCATAATTTCTTATAGATGTATCTCTTTTTTGATATTTGCATTTGCATTATTTAATGAGCATTTGTGTCATTCTTAATAATGGCATTTTATGATCAATGTCATCATTTTTGCAATCATTATATTTGCATCAATCATAGCAACATTACATATTTCTAAAGTATAAATTCAAAGCGTGTTTAAAAATAAATCTTTGATAGTGAAAAGCATTTCAAAAATTTGAAAAATAAGTCTTCGATGGTGATATTTCGAATCATGCACAAGTCTTCAATGGTGATATTCAAAGCATGCACAAGTCTTCGATGGTGATATTCGAAGCATCCGTAAGTCTTCAGTGGTGATAATCGAAGCATATACAAGTTTTCGATGGTGATATTCAAAGCATTTATAGGTCTTCGATGGTGATATTCAAAGCATTTACAAGTTTTCGATGGTGATATTTGAAGCATTTACAAGTCTTCGATGGTGATATTTGAAGCATCCATAAGTCTTCGATGGTGATAATTGAAGCATTTACGGGCTTCAATGGTGAAATTCAAAGCATTTACAAGTCTTCGATGGTGATATTCGAAGCATTTACAAGTCTTCGATGGTGATATTTGAAGCACTTGCAAATCTTCGATGGTGATATTTGAAGCATCCACAAGTCCTCGATAGTGATATTTGAAGCATTTACAAGTTTTTAATGGTGATATTCAAAGCATCGATAAGTCTTCGATGGTGATATTCGAAGCATCCATAGGTCTTTAATTGTGATATTCGAAGCATCCGTAAGTCTTTGATGGTGATATTCGAAGCCTTCATAAGTTTTCGATTGTGATATTCGAAGCACGAATAAGTCTTTAATGATATTTGAAGCATGCACAAAGTCTTCGATGGTGATATTCAAAGCATTCAAAAGAGTTTTCTAGGTCTTTGAAGGTAATATTAGAGGACAAAGGTTCGATGGTGATATTCAAAGCATTCAAAAAAGTTTTCAAAGTCTTCACTAGTGATATTCAAAGACAAAGCTTCAATAGCGATATTCGAAGCATTCAAAAGAGTTTTTAAGTCTTTGGTGGTGATATCCAAAGCATTGTAAGAGTGTTTTCAAAGTCTTCAAAGGTGAAATACAAAGCATTTTAAAGAGTTTCCAAATTTTTGGTGGCATATCCAAAGTTTCTAGTGAAGGTTAAAAGCATCCTTGATAAAAAAAAAAAAAGAGGCGAACCTATAAAAGGAAAAGAGGCGCACAAAGATGCCTATCCAGTAAAATTTGATCAGTTGGTGAATGCCAATCAAGGACAGTTGGTTTAAACGTCATCCACCTTATGGTATTATGCCAATTAGGGGTAGTTTCTATCTTAACTTTAAAATTTTGTATATATATATATATATTTTGGCAATTATGAATTTTGAAATAAATTTTGATTTATGAATATCGTAAGTACTGTCATGGACCATGAATTTTGTCAATAATGACTTCTAATTCCAACATGTCGGTAATGAACATAATTAATTTAATTATATCCATACATCAAGAGTGGGATCTAGTAACCCATCATGACCATCCAAATGTTAAAAAGTCAATGTTACCTCATTAAAACCTTTCAGTAACCAGCCTATCAGTGTAATACAGTCCTTTCACCTTATATCTCGAAATAAGCATAAGTGTGGTACAACATCTCCTTATGCTTTAATCCATGTTAGATGTTAAAACTTATGGTTGATGATCATGAATCTATAAGGAATAATTCCTCATAATTCACTATGCTCTAGCTAGCTCTTTAATCTAACTAACCATAGTTAAGATAATTTAAGATATGTACCAATGTCATAGTTGAACCATAATTTCCAAAAATAGAACATCTAAATGTTCAATAATAAATCATAAAAGTTTTATAAGCTTTCCTAAATGGATTGGCAAGCCTGATGTGCATCATTTGGGTTTCCTCCTCCACGTTGGCCCATCATTATTTCTTAATACAATTGTAAGTATATGTTCAAGAATATTGAGACAATGACATAGAAAAAATTCTATCATTTGCCAAAATAAATTATAATGTTTCAAAAAATATTAAAAAGGAAAGCTTTGATCAATATCTATGAGATTGTCATTCTCATTGTTTATCTTTATTACTCATTTCATTTAGTTCTTAAATGTGTCACACATATATAAGTGCTAACATCTAGGTGTCATATACCAAGAGAAATAAATAAATCTCAAAACATGTCTATCTATAAAACTTCTGAAATCTTTTAACTTTGATAATATCAAAGTATTTCTTGCAATCTTTACTCTATAAATCTGGCTTGCCATAAGTTTAGCATGTTACTTTATTATTTCATTTGTCTTTCTTCGCAAGAGAGTATAATGATAATACATGGATTATGATCCATGACACATCTAATGTGCTTAAGTCTTGAAATATATCCTATCACATGAGGCCTAAATATTTGCTACCTTTTAACATTTTGCTTAAGAACAATTGTTTAGATATGTTGAACCTCTCATAGTAATTGTCTTTATTAAACTATTCTATAAAGTTTCAAAGGATTTTAAGAGCTTTGCTTGCCATTTGCTCTTTTTGAAGTTTACATGCCCTACTAGTCATCATTACAATGTGGCTAGATCAAGATCAACTCTATGAACTTGATAAGCTTCCCCTAACCTAGTTGGCTTTTCTTGGATATTTTATTTGATTTGTATGAATGCAATCTTAATACTGTGGGACTAGATAACAAAGTTTGGCTCATTAATTTATTAGCACCAAGTATGTTACATAGTGATAAGTTAGTAATCATTTTACTTGTTTATATCTTATATGAATTCGAAACATAGACGGTGCCAATTTTGTGCATTAGGTAATCATTAAGTAAGGTTTTAGTACGTTAATGATTATTCTTATTATTTTGTGAAATTATAGCCCTTTGCTATAGTACGAGATGTTTAATCTTTGAATTTTCTTAATGAGCTAGAACCCTTTTCATCTTTACATAACTTTGAGTGACTAAATAAATCATGCAAGAGCTAATTAAATAGATAACATAGTTAACAACCGCATCTTTAAGCAACTTCTAGATCAGTGTGGTAACTTTTTATCTAAATACTCATATGTATTTTGCCTAACCATTGCCTCTAATGCTATGCAGTTAAGTTTGTAAGCATCCGGACAACAGGACATTAGTTGAATAAGACCCATTATTTATAACTCAAGCAATTCAAGTGGCATGGACCTTGAGTGACTCAACAAATCACCCACGATCGAAACTCGAGTGTCATGTTATGAACAATGAAGGACATCTAGTCATGCTTAAGCATATACCCTATACTTTATAATAGATTTCTTTTAGTTAATTATTATTCAAGTCTCATTGATTTCTGTTTGTCATGGCGTTGGTAGTTATTTAATCATAGATATATCATATATATATATATATATATATATATATATATATATAGAAAAACAAAATAAATCTATCATATGCAATCTACTAAAATGATTATGGACTTTAAACTAAACTAGTTTCCCTGAGCTATTAAGAAACTAGGTGGTTAATTTCCTAGGGATACCATTCATATACTTCATAAGTCTTATCTCTTTGGTCTTCATCTTCGCGCCATCTCCTCTATATCTTGGAATTTGTAAATTCTTGAATTCTATCCTAATCCTATATCTTTAACTAAGTAACAATTACATAGGTTTAAAGAAACCTTGAGTTACATTTTAAGAAGAATAAGGTTAAAAGAAAATTTTACAACTCTGAGTAATAAAGAGATAAGGTAAGATTCGTAGACCCTATTTTTAAAAATACATACCAAATAAATAAAATTAACTATTCACAACCTAGTCATACTAAAGTGTAGTCAATAATCATTCTTCATGCGTTTAAAATTAGATGTATAGCTAACATCATATGGTGATCACATGTATTCCATGCATAAATATAAATAAAACAAATTTTAAAATATTTATTAAAGCATTTGTAAGAATTGGCCATGTATGTTAAAACATTTGTAACCAAGTTCCTAAATTTTAGGAAGTTTATCTTAAAACATATATTATCTAACTTTTAGGTGATTTGTCTCTACTAGGACAAATTATTTTAATTGCATGATTATAAGGTTTCCAAAATTGACATCTTTTAGAATTAAAATAATGGTAACTTATTTTAATAAACAATAAAAAAAAACTAGTTTCCAAATTTTAATCCTTTTAAAAAAACTATGCTGCATTAAAACACTTTAATTTTATAAAATCAATCCTAACTCTTTTACAAATCTCAAATATTAGATAAATCTTATCTAATCCAACTAAAACTCATCCCGAAATTGAAGGAATCAAGTTCTCAATTTTTAGGAATTTTACTCCCACTAGAAAACTAGTTTCAATGGACATAGCACTGTACCAAGTAATGCCCTCGATGTAGGTAATCTCTTTAGCCAAGCCAATGGCCTTTGACCACCACCTTTGGAGGATGTTTAGGAGCTGTTTGAAGTGCTGAAAAATTTCATTATGTGCTGCTGAAGATTGATCCATGGAAGCAAACAAAACAGCGACAAATTTGCCATTCAATCACATGGTTTCAAGCAAACCAAGTACAGCTACACTTTGCCTCATATTCCAGCGATGAAAATAATCTGTAAACCAAATAATATTCAGTTAACTTGCTGTCCTGATATGTAGCAAAAAACGAAACTTTCCCACAAAGATTTCAAGGTGCATTTGGTACAATAACTCATCAAAACTTTACTCGAAAAATTTCAGCTTTGAGATTTCAACACATTAAGCCCAAGATTAGTTTTCTTTGAGTTAGAAAAAGTGTAAATAAATCAAAATTAATTTTTATACATATTTTATAATAAATCAAGAATACAAAAATCAATTTTTTCAACAAAGAAAACAATGGGAAACTTAGTCCATGAAATCACAAATTAGGTTGCAAAATAACTTCAGGTTTTCACTGTTTCAACATGTATTCAATCCAAATTGATAGAAATCTTGATTTATAAACATTCTAAGCATGATATCCAGAGTTAGGAAAATTTATAAAAAAATATTTTACAAGTTTATGGCTTGAAACTTATAGATCTATACATGTGAGATCAAGATGTTTAGCACCGTGATTTAGCTTATACTTACTCCATGTAATCCGCAACTTATACACTCTGATACCACTTGAAATGATCCAAACTCATACATATATTGGGTTTCAAAAATCACCAAAAAAAAAAAAAAAGACAAAAGTAGTGAAAGATGTAAACACAGAAACAATTAGACATTACAAGAGAATAGAGCTTTAGCGGCGTTTATTTAAATTGCAGTGGTGTTTTTAAAGCTGCGAAAAAATTAGTTGTTTTTACATAGAACATAACAAAAAATGCCATAAAAAATATGTCATGAATTTTAGCGGTGCTTCTTTAAAAAAATTTCACTAATTTAGAGGCATTTCTACACCTTCCATGGCCTTTACAATAGATATTAATGGTTTGAATTTCATAGTTAGAAAAAAGTCCTCAGCAACATTTGTTATTATAAATGCCGCTAAATATTCAAATATAGCAGTGTTAATTTTGTACAAATACCGCTAAATACTATCATTTAGCAACATTTACCAAATGTAAACATTGCTAAAAATTCAACTTTAGTGGCATTTATATTAAAAAATGCCACCAAATGGTTCTTTTGAATATTCATAAAATGTCATCTTAATAATGGTGTTTTGTTCTTGAAACACTGCTAAATTTCTAGAATTTATTTTTTTTCTTGAAAATTTTGCTCTCTTTGTATTAATATCAGATTTTATGATTTCTTGAACAATTTTTATAATTATTTACATCCAAATAATCTCATAACAGAAATTAAAAAATGTCAAAATATATAAAAACATAAATTTATATTGTATAGTACCTTTATACAATAATTTTGTCTCAGTACACTCAAAAACAATTGTGCTTAAAACTTAAAACAATGCAAAGTTAAAATCGCCGTAAAACTAAAGTAGAGTTGGTAGAAAATTAGTTTTCCTCAACACAATCAATACCATATGATTAACCCTAATATACGAAATACCTATGAGATTAACATATATAAGTAGTATATTTCATTAACTTAAATAAGTGAAATAATTTAAAACTAAGATACTATATTGCCTAAAATGGTGGATTTTGTGAGAACTTTTGCTGCATTAACTTTATCAACGAGTCAAACTTCGATTGGAGTTGCTTATATCTTCTTCTTTCTTTTTCTTTTGCTTTATCCAACCTAGCTACCTTTGCTTATCTTGCTACTTCTACTTCTTCAAAACACTCTTGCATAGTTTTTATCGTATGTCTCAACAGTTGAACTTCCTGTTGAGAATGAGTTTGCAAACAACTATACCATTGAGAACTAGCACCATAGTATGGGGATGGCATTGGACCCATTCCGACACCTCAAACTCTTCCATGTCTTTTTTTTTCTAGCAATATCAGTGAATATTTCATTTTTCACATCATGCATATTAAGTGAGCTATTTATTGGTGCAATATCTTGATATTCAGCCATTTTTTCTTTATTTTTTCCTGTAAAACAATTCAATTAATGTTATGGTTACAAAATATGTTTCTAAATAAAAAATAATATATTTATTCTAATATATCATGATTTGCTATGTCTCAACATTCAAATAAAAGCCATTTTTTTGTGTGAGTTAACTGGAATAGTTCAAGCCATCTTTTTTTTTTTTTACCTTGCTCCATTTCCTATAAAATAACATTTAATACAATATTTATATTAAATTAAAACATTCTAAATAATAACAATTTTTTTTATTAAATTTGAAAAACTTACTTTCACGTATGCTTTTCTAGCAAAGCTTTTTGAACCACTTATGTGACTATATTTCTACTGCTTTTTACTAGAAAGTCCTACTTGTTCTTGTTCCTATACATTACTCAAACACATAAATAATTATATATGTTACATAAAATTGTATTATAAGAATACCTAATACTTAAGTAAGAATATCATTATATCTCCCATTTCTTTGAATACCAGAAGTCAAGAAGTTTCTTGTATCACCAACTAATCACACCACGCGGTACATATCAATATTTTGATCGAAGTACTTCTTCTTGAAGTTATGCTTAAAACCTTTCCATTTTTCTCGATTGACCCCATAACATATGATGGTGGAATATCCAAAGTAAATTGTTGCTAAAATGAAAAAATGTTTACAAAGGTAGTTTCAATTAGAAATGAAATTCTTAAGATAATTCGCCAATACTTGTGCTTCTAGAACAATTGATTAGTTATCACTATTTTTAGAGACAACAATATATTCATCAGAAGATAGTTCTCATAACTCTTTTAAAGTAGTATGACCCTTAGTTGTAAGTTGCTCAGTATTATCGACTACGAAAAAAAAGGTCAAATAAAATTGACAATTGCAAAACATTAAACAGTTACCACAAGCCAAAACTTCTATGACATTTAATAATAGTTGCCTTCAAATTACTATGAAGTACATCCTTTATAGTTGTATTTCCTGTAGGTATATCCAAGATTGTCGAAGAAGGTGCAGCCGAAGCATCAGCGGGTTCTAGTTTTAATGGGTATGAACAATATTCAAACCCTTTAATCTTCTCCTTGGCATATTATTTGCAACAATTTTAAGTTAATAACATCAGTATTACTCACTATGAAATAAAATGTATATCAAACAATAAAATGCCAAAAATATCAAGACAAGAGCCAATCAGATGAATTTTTTTTTTTAAAAAAGCCCATAATTTGCTGAAAGCTGTAGTTTCATATCTTAATAGAAAGCACACAAACACAAAATAATCAATACAAAGAAGAAATATTCCCGTTTGGCCCAACAGGAAAGCTATGTACGTCTCAAAACAACTGACTTAAACAATTTAAATCAGGTTTAAAATAGTCAAGTCAAATGTTACCAATGCTGCTAATTAAGCAGCATACTAGGTTCATCTGCTTTGTTACGTATTAAGCATTGCAATTTAAGCAGGGGAGTTAGTATATAATATTAGACTTGTAGGTGAGTGTCATATAGGTTACTTGTTTCGTATGGATATACTTAACCTGATTATATTCTCATATCTATGTTCGAATATATATTTCAAACAAGTTTTAGATAAATACAAAACCAATGAGTAGTACATACTTGCATGAAATAACTCTTTCTTGTAACCATTTAATAGAATAAATGCAACTTTTAGACCGAGGTCGAGGCCAAAGGTCGTTTTCTAGACTTTACAGAGTTTTAAGTCTCGTTATTGGCTTTGATTTTATTGTTCCTTTCACTTTTTTATTATGTTTGCGAGGAAAATATATATGCAACTTTAACTTTCTTTGTCATTTACAAACAAAAGAAATAAAAAATAAATGCTAGGTTCTAGCGTAAAAAAAACTGTTCAATAATTAATTAAAATCTATTAGTTCCTTTAATTTCACTATGTTTAATTTCAAAATATGATGGTCCCTGTAAATAAACTTTTCCAAAATATGATTTGTGCACATTAAACTAGCACATCACCACATTCCATCAGCAATAAATTTTCACTGTTTTTTTGTTGGATTATTTCTTTCCATATTCTATATTTAGATGTAGTTTAATACTAATTCAGAGGTTGATGCACGACCCAAACTAAAAGGTTATCATCACATTGAGTACTTTGATCAGAACGACAAGAATACAATAACATTAATTACCCAATCCAAGCATCTTAAATGGGAGTAAACATAAGAGGTCAATAGCATATAGCTTAAAACAACATAAGAAGTCCTTAATTTTTTTTTTTTTAAAAAAAAAAACCTAAAATGTAAATTGAAAACACTCTTGAACTTGGAACTAGCCGCATAACAGAAAAGCAAATTGAAAAAAAAAAAAAAGGAAAACAAATTGAAAATAGTTTTTCCTTTAGATCTAAAACTAAATTAGGTGCAATGGGAAAGAAAATAGCTCAATTTTAAGACGCAGTGCCTTAATTTATAACATATCTTAAGACTCCAGAACATATAAATATTTACTAGACGTAATTTATATAGAAAAGAAATAGATAAATGAAGAAAGGGGCGTACCAAAAATGGGTTTTGAAAGGTCAAGCCTGTCCTTCAACTATCAACAATAGAGATTAGAGGGCTCCGCTTAGTGTTTCTCCTCTTTAGCAATCTGCAGTTTGCAACTTGAAAAGTTACCTTCATAAATTGGAACATGCCCAAAGCCAAATCAGGAGTGATGAAAAGACTGGAAGCAACATTCTAACCCTTAATGCCAAATCGAGGCCAAATTGGGCAAAGGTAAAGTGAAAAAAATGAAATAGAATTTAAAAAAGCTAAAATTTTTACTTTCTAATCCTTAATGCCAAAGAGAATAAGATGAAACCAAGCCTTCAGGTGGAGAGACGAACCAAGCGACAAGAGACAAAGAGATGGAAAAATGAATAAAAGATGAAAAATGAGAAAGATAGGTTTTAATAAGGATTTTTAATTAGAACATTAGTGGCATTTCTTTAATAAAACGTTGGTAATTTTTATTTAATAGTGCCATTTGATATAAAACGCCACTGTTCAACATAAAATAGAAGTGCCCCCTTAGTTAAATGCCGTTAAATTTACAAATCTAGTGGCATAGCCCTACAAACGCCTTTAATTTCACTATTCTAGAATGCCTTTCAAAGTTTAGGCACCTATATAAAAAAGAGCTGCAATTTATTTACCAAATTAGTGGTGTTTACGACTTAAATGCTGTTTTTAAGTCATAAAATGCTACTAAAGTCCTAATATGTTTAAAAATTGAATTACGCGGCTTTTTTTAATTAAAACACTGCAATAAAATATCACTATAACCCCCATCTGTTGTAGTAGGGGTTTTTTACAGATATTTTGGGAGAGACTTACATATAGTAAACTTTAAAATTTTTTGTAGAATTTAAACATTCATCTATTTGGAGTTTACTTTGTTTCTAGATTCAAAACCTGAAGCAAAAAGACTAATTTAAAGAACCCTTGAGGGTGGCAACTATGGCTTCCTAAGAAGATCTCAAAGATCATGAGCATCATATGTGTTTTGCCTTGAACGATTATCTACATAGATGGTTGTTGAAGCCTTATGGAAGCGCGATAGTTCTTTAATGCTAGTTAGAAGGTTTGTCAAGCCTCAACTAAAAGGTGAACTTCTTACTTTTATCAATAAAAACCAAAATCAGATTAAGGAGCAGGATTACGCCAATGCCAAGAAAGCCTTGAGGAGGTGGCATAATTTAGGAAAATGACTGTGAAATAGAAAACCAATAAGAATCTTCTGCTCAAGCCAAAAAGATGTTTTCTCTCTAGATTAAATAATCTAATACCTTAAAAATTAGGTTAAAAACTCACCATGTCTTTATATACTAGCTTAATCTAACTCCTAGTTGAATTGAGCATGGAAAAGTCTTGATCAACTTAAAACTCCTAAATCAAGTGAAACTTTTCCACACTGTTTTAAGTAAATTAATTGATTAGCCCTTTCTCCATCACTATGGCCGAATTCTACACCTTATTGGGCTAGGATGATTTTGGCCAACACGAGGTCCAATGGTACAAAATTGGGCTTAGGTGCACCAAATGGAAATTGGGCTTTATAAAGCTTCTGTGAGTTTAGTTTTATAATTTAAACTCCATATTTGTCTTAATAAACAATATTCATCTAATGAATATCATTATCTAATAATTGTAAAAAAGTACATAAATAAATTAGAAACTTTGTTGGCTAGTAAAAACATCCATATGGATTTTATGGAAATTTAATTAAAACTATTTTAACTTAATTTTAATCTTGTTTAATATTAATTATCAAATAATTAATATTACAAGAATATGTCAAGGGATAATTGACTAGGATGTGAGATAGAAAAAATTGATTCACAATCAAATCCCTAGTTTAGGTGAAGTCTTATTTCAACAAAGAAGATGTTTATCCACCTTGACATGATATGTCTCAATTTAGGCGTTATCTAGATAAAATAATCTTATCTACCATTTCTTAAATAGGCAATAAAATCTAGATTTCACAAATTTAATTTTGTTCTAAAATAAATCTTAACCAAACTATTTAATTAAGTTCTTCATTCAAATTACCTTCTATTTAATTAAGTTATATTTAATTAAATCCTAGATTTGATCAAATAAATCCATCATATTGTGTGTGACTCATTAGGTTCCCAGCATGTTGGTAATAAACATAATTAATTTAATTATTTCTATAAATCAAAAGTTGGATCTGATAGCCCATCATGACTACCCAAATGTTGAAGAGTCAATGTGACCTCATTGAAACCTTTTAGTCACTAGCCTATAAGTGTAATACGATCATTTCACCATCTATCCCATAATAACTATGGGATGGTTCAATGTCACTTATGCTTCAATCCATTTTAGATCTTACAACTTATAGTTAATGATCATGAATATATAAGGAACAATTCCTCATAATTCACTATGTTTTGACCATAGACTTTAATCTAATTAACCATAGTTAAGATCATTCAAGATATATCTCCAATGTCACTAGGAGTGGTGAATCCTCTCTAGATCACTCATCCATCTTCCATGTGCTTCATATCATACCCAAAACCACCTTACCGTAGGCATCAATCCTTGTGGACAAGTTCATGATGATCTCTATGTATGACATTCCCTATACGAGATGACATAGTATCACAAGTATAAGGACTATTATATGTGATTAGCAGATGAAAATATATTCTATAGACACTTAAATGACTTATACCAAGTGGAATTCTTATTCATGCCATGCTTAGTGAACTTTTTTCTACAAAATAAGCACCTATATGTTATCACCAAGTATCTCTATAATTTAACTTATGAGATCAAAGGGTTGCACACATCAAATGCATGGTGGCTTAGCATATACTAGTCTTTGTGCATTGTCAATGCCTTGTCTTGAAAATACATTAGCAAGGAACATTTTTAGAAAATGGCTTTAATGCAAAAGGATAACATCATCGTAACTTATTCCATATCTTTGCAAAGCCATTGTGTTTCATGGGCTTTATCCAATTATGTTTTCATGATAGTCAATCATGCCACTAACATGAAGGAAAACCTATTGTTACTTTGACTAGTAATGTGTTTATACCTAATTGACTATGTATCCAATGTCCCAATCCGATTAGTTCAAGTGCATACACTATTAGATTGTTGCCAATAAAGGAAATAAGTTGGTAAGATATAAAAATCATAATAAATATTGCATAAAAATAAAGAAAAAATGCATTAAAGGAGCATCAATCAAGAATGTATCTTAGTTGTCATTGGTTATCTAGAAATACCTGATTAACAACTTAAAGACAATTTTAAACTTGGAGGGTGATTAAGGCATGAAAATCGAGGGTAGATTGAGAGACTCAGGTAAAAACCCAAGAGAAAAAGTCTTGATCTTTGGAGGAGATTTTTTTTTAAAAGGTTAAAAACCTTAATTGTTGAAAGTTTGACATTTTTTTAGAAAAGAATTGTTTTCGGTATGTTTGGTAAAATTGAAAAAATTGGTAATAAAAGCTTAAAGTAGTTTTTTGAAAAAGATAACGCCTTGATATGAGCTTAATGGGATTGATTCATGGCTCATGATCCTATTTAAGGCACTAATCAAACTTATTTGGATGCCTCAGAAGATTGGGCATACATTGACTATGAAATTTTCTAAGTGTTGGAAGCAAGGATAGCATTACACTTTCGAGCTTCTTGAATTTATTTTGGACTCATTTGAACCTTAAACAAGGCAAAAGAGATGTCTTTAGAAAGGTAACTTAACGAATTATAAATATTCCAAAATTCCCATAAAATCATTTCTTAGAAGAAAATACTTTTTAAAATCAAACTTGTTTCAACAATGCTAGTAGGTGCAGGAGAATAGCTGCAATGAACTTTGAAAAATTGCACCAGATTCATTCAGACTCAAAAAGTTGCAAACAATATATCAGCAAAATGAAATTTGTTGTAGTTTATAGTAAAAATATAAGAAAAATCATGAAAAATCATTTAAGGGGCAAAAATGATTCGTATTTGGCACTGATTACTAGGCTTGAGGGTTTAAAACAATATGAGATTAAAGAATCATAAATACCTTATCTAGAGTTGAAATAAGGCAAACAAAAATTTGTTGTATAACTAATTAGATGATCTTTTATTAAAAATCCCAAAAAAAATTCATAAGTCAGCCATGAATCCAAGTATCAAAAGCTTAATTTCCCTTAAGTTTGATGGCATTAAATAGTAGAAAAAATGAGCCATGATTAATCCATTACTTTGAATTAATCATAGCCAATCTTGGGTTTCATTTTATAAAATCAGATTTACCAAGCAAGTAAGGCATACTTAATCAATCACTACATGAATTAAAATTCATGAACATGGTATCAATAATCAAAGCATGGAAAATCGACATCAAATGGCGTTTTATCAAACATATTATCATCAAGATACAAGCAATGACTTGAACAAAATTTTAAAGTGCAAATGAGCATAATATAGCATGAATCATAGCATAGGATTAAAACAAAACACCAAGGCATGAAGATTAATGCTAGCTGAATATGAAAGGGACTTAGAATAAGGATTTTTGGCCATAAAAATGTACCAAGAAACCGTCAAACTCAAGATTAAACTAAGCAAGGTCAAGAAATGAATAAATCCTTGAATAGTCATGATTTATCTTAAAAAACTTACTAAATAAGATGCAAATGGTCATGGTAGAAAAAGAAATAACATATGAAGAGAAAGTTTATACCTCAAAGCTTTAAACACTTTATTTTTCCTTTCTTTTTTTCCTTCCTTTTTGCTACTTTTCCTTTCCTTTTTTCCTTTGATTATCATATGTGTCCCGAGCCAAATGAAATTTTGGCATAAACATGGCGGTGCCAGCAACCCTATGGCCAAATCAAGGGCATTTTAGCCTCCATTTTGGTGAGTCACCAAGTAACGATGATACCATGATGTGTTTACAAATTTTGATTTACCAAGATCTTAAATTTGTTGGCCTTTCATTGGTTAACCATTAAAAAGTTCAATTTAATTTCAAAAATGCCATTTCTGGTGAGCAAAAATGCCTTAGCCTAGGCTCAATTTTTACATGAAATTGCCAAAAAAAAAAACTATCATCTTTTTGTTAAATGGCCCTTTAGGCATTTTAAGTGTAAAATTGACCCAAAGGTAATTAAATAAAAATGGCTCAATAAATAAATTAAATTGGTAAATAGAGCAAATTTCATTTAAAGTTAATTTTCTAAGGCCTAGCCTTAAATTAGATGATTTTTGGAGCCAAAAATATGGAAAAATTCATGATCAAGATCAATGGTAATTTTGAAGCAAAATGCCATGAATTAACCAAAAATGCCTACAGGTCTTGATGAATTTATCGATGTATTTATACAGGCCTAATATATTGATACATCACCAAAATGTATCAATATATTGGCTTATGTATTGTATATCAAGCTATGTATTAATACATTTTTTGTCTAAAAATCAATTTTAGCTACTGGCAAAGCCTTGTGTCAATACATTAATTAAATGTATTGATATCCTAATAGAATGTATCGATCCTCAGCTAAAATGTATGGATACATTATTGAATTCAAAAATTTGGAAAGTTGGAGCCAATGTATCGATAGCCTAGGCCATGGTATCAATACACTGGATAGATTTTGCTTGTTTTACTCACTTTTGACTCCGTTGATCACTTTACCTTAGCTTGGATGATGGTTGTTAGATTCAAGCTTAGGTAAATGGCCTTGATGATGCTCTAGAATGCTTACATGAAGGCTCGAACAAAATTAGATGTCTATAACTACATTAAAATTAACTCATAAAAATAACTTAAATCTAATAATTATATTTAGAACATTTATGAGTTTAGTGAGTATTGCATGAATTATATACAAGAAACAATTTATAAAATTAAAATTTAATGTTGAAAGATTATTATTTGTTACAGTGGATGCACCCTATTTAGAGGTGGTTATGTATTAGATTGGACTCAGGTCGGGCCTAAGCATGATATTAACATTATTTATGCTTGCACAAGCCCTACTTGGCCCGGCCCAAAATATAGGTCTCAAATTTTATCTAAATCTGTCTATATTTATAAATAGGTAGTCCAAGCCCACTTAAGCTCTCCCATATTATACTTTTTCTAATTTATTGTTTTAAAAATATTTCTTTAAATTAAATCTTTACTAATCAAAATATAAATACGTAACATATTTTTTAATGTTTACCCTATAATGTTACATATGTATTCTTATATGATAAAAACTACATAATATATAAAAATATAAAATTAATAAGTATTATATAATTATAAAATATGTTGGGCAGGCTAGGCTCAAGCTTTTAAAGCTGGATTTAAGACCTAACACATTTCTTAAAGGATCCTAAGTTTTTTGCTTAAACACATTTTTCGGACTTAATATTTTTACTCTAAACCGTCCCAAGTATTAGATGGGACTTTAGGCTTAGGTCAGTAGCCTAACCCATAAACACATCTAGCCATACCCAAATCATAAGGATACTAATTCTACTAAAAAACTATATAAGGCATCTTACCTACTTAATCAGATTGGAGAGTGCAAGGTACTCGATTATAAAATATTTATTCTAACAAGAGCTATATCTATGTTATTCAAACTTTTCATAATTTCTTTTAAAGTTTCCATCTTTGGCACCTATATTCGACACGACACATATTTAGACAAGTGTATTAGATATGATCCTCTATAGGTATAGAAAAACATTAAAAATGTTAAGCATACTTTTGTTGAACACATGCCCATATTCGATGCCTACCTCTAAATTTGAGTAAGCTATATGTTCAAAGGTAGCGAGGCATCATTAATAAAAGAAACTTGAATATATTATTTCAATCAAGATCCCGCGTAGTGCTACATGTACTAATGTATTGCACTTAAATGATCCTGTCCGATATCTAATTTTTATTTTAGGGACTTAAGTGAAAAATACTAAATTCTTATTAACTATAATAGAATGCTACAATTTGATAGGGAAAAATCCACTTTCACCCCTTGTGCTTGGCCCATGTGACATTTAACCCATTGTACTTTGGTCGTTATGACAAAAAAAAGCAGCATTGTTAGATTTTTGCCCAATTGATATTTTTATACCGAAAATACCCTTATCTTCTTCTTATTTCCCTTCTTCTTCTCCCTAAGTTAAAACCTTAAAAGTTTAAAACTCTATCAATTTTAATAAATAAATCAATATCCAATTTAGTTAAACTCATAATAAAAACAACCCATCATCTAAAATTCCAATTTTGGATGAACAAAAACATGAAAAGAAAAAAAATTAAAGAAAAAAATGGAAAGAAATTTTATTATTAAAAAATGTCAAAAGAAATCAATAAATTTTGAAATTCCAACTTAGATTAATATTAGAGCCTTATACAAAAAAGTCTAATAATAACAAGATTTCTACACGAACATCGATGAGAAAAGAAAAAATAAATAAATTGAGTAAACGTGATTTTAACACCAAATTTACTGAAGAGCATGTATAATAGATACGAAAATATAAAAGGAAAAGGAAAGAAAGGAAAGGGTCATTTAGAACCTTCCTATTTTAGCACTAACTCACAAAATTACAAAATTGAAATAGTAACAGAATGAAATTCAATAATTCAATAATTTTTAGATGGCAAAAGACTAAAAAAATAATAATAAATACATAAAAGGGAGCCAAAATAGGCATAACTATTGGATCAGTTAAAGTAGCAAACCAACCAAAGCAAGCACCCACCCGTTCTCCATCTCTGATTTCATCTTGTTTTTTAAAAAATATTATTATTACTATTTTTTTCTTCTATTTAAACATAAACTGAACAAATTAATAATCTCTTTTTCTCTTCTAGTTTCTATTTATTTTTCTATTATTCTCTAACAAGCTAAAAGATAGAGCATTAAAGAAAAGAAAAAAATGAAAATTTTTGATGAATGCAAAAAGAAAATTTTCAAGTTTCCTGGTTATAAAAAAAGAAATTGAAGAAAAGTAAAGTAAAAGGAAAAAAGAAAATTTGATGAATGGAAGAGAAATTGGAGAATAGGATTTAGATTGCAAAGAGAAAGGAGAGAGTGAAGGAAGTTAGAGAGAGAAGAACCGAAGAAAATGAACTAAAAATAAAATAAATAAAGCGTTTAATAGTCATTTATCTAAATAATCTAATGGTACCTTGTAACAAATAGAATAAAACCACAAGGACTATAAGTGTTTAGGAATGGCAATGGATAGTAGAAATGTGAATATCTACAATTATCTAATCCATTTTTGCAGATTTAGATATTGTGGATTCGGATAATATTCATATTTAAATATTATAATTACTATTTGCAACGAATTTAGAGTGGATGCAAATATGAACCCTCAGATATCCATTATCCAAATCAATATTACTTATGTGGATAATGAATTCAAATATCTGAATCCACTATTCAAATCCGTTTTTGTAAAATGTTAAAAATTTATACTCCATGTAAAAATCGAACTTAACCTATTGAATTTGGATTTTTTTGCAAATTCGGATATCTTTTGAATAATGTTATTTAATTCGGATTTGAATTTGGATAGTAATGTGCAGATTTAATGCGAATAATAAACGAATTCGAATTTTAAGGCATTTGTGCATATTTGGATTCGGATATTACAAAAATTGCTTATATCCAATCCACTACCATCATATAAGTATCAGCACAGAGGGTTTCTATCACTCAGCCAAAGCATATAGGGTGAAAATAGACTTTTTCCAATTTTATATTTTATGTGAGTCTAAAAATATGTTTATTAGATATATTTTCATTTGATAAAAATGTACACACGAACTTAATAATGGTTTTAAACATGTATATAATAACTTTAATGAAATTTTATACCATATTAAAAAATTGTAATAATTGAATTTAATAGCCTTTTATTTTATTTCCCTCTTATATTTATCTATATACATATAATCACAAATGTGAAATATCTTCTGAATTAACAAAGAAGTCATTGTTGTTCATTAAATTTCTAAATTTGTCATTGTAATATCTTTCACTATTAATAAGCTTTACCTAAGTTATAGGTAAGAATTTTGATTTTGTTAAAAGACTTTTATTAAATAAATTTACTTGATAATAAATAAAGTTAAGGTTTAAATTAAATTATTTTTATTTTCAACTTTTTAACTTTCACTAACTTTAAAAAGTAAATTTATTTTCATATAAAAAAGGTTGAAAATGACATTAAATTTATTTATCTTCATGCTCCACTTTTATATTAACATTAAAAATAATAAAATTTATATTAATTTAATACAATTTATATATGATAAATTTTATATGTTAATGTAAATGTCATAAATAAATGCTTTATTAATTTTATTTATTTGTAAAGTATATAATTATATGTTAAAAAATATTTAAAAAAAGGTTAATTAACTATAATTTAATTAACTGGTCTAATGTTTGGATTATCATTGTCAAATCATTTCAGGCTACGGTGAGGTGGACTGGTGGCTTTTACTTCCTAGAAACAGTGTTGATACTTGAGCTTGCCCTATCTTCATGATTTTCATCAAGTGGGAGGTTATAAAAGCCAGGCTTAAGATCAAATCTGTAAAATCTTTGATTTTCGGTTAAATTAATTTAATTAATTTTGAATTAAATTTTTTAATATTTTAAAAAATAATTTTAATATTAAATAAATATTAATTATAATAAATAAAAATATGTATTTAATTTAATAAAATTATTTGTAATTTAAAATTAAGAATATAAAAATTCAAAATTCTATAAATTACAAAAAAAATTAAAAATATACATAAACCAATTCTTTATTGTTTTTACCAATTTTTACTAGTTTTCTATTGTATAAATAGATGGATTAGTATTTGATCTACTCATAGAAAAAAATTTTAACTCCACAATCAATTAAAAGATTATACTATGTCTGACTTTATTTTTAATTAATTTTTATTATATTTAAAAGATACATGTAATCATTTAATTACTACTTTTGAAACTTAAAAATTCTACTGACAATCAATAAAATAATTTTCCTAAATGGATTACCAATTTATATAATTATAGTGGATGGCTTATCAGTTTTTGATTGATCAATGTAACCGACAGATCCGATCCAGTGTCCTCAACAATCGAAGCAAACTGGGAATATATTTTTAAAACCCACGAAGTCTGCATCAAGATATAAACCTTTTTAGACTTGGGCTTGAAACCTACGAGAGGCATACCCAAAAGCTGACCCATGATATGAATCTGAATTTACAAAAGCTCATTATATAATTTTAAGATATGGTGAAATTATTTTCATTGTCATATATATATATATATATAT
>JBBYHK010187526.1:0-33384 GCA_038382065.1 Adansonia grandidieri | reverse complement strand
AGAATTCAAAATTACATGAAAGTGATTACATTTAACATAAAATAAAAAAATGATGTAAAATATACTCAAACCCGAACTCAAACCTGAATTGGCCCGAACTCAAATTGGCTCGAACCCGAATCAGTCCGAACTCGAATTGGCCCGAACCTAAAAGAACCTGAACCTGAATCAGCCTGAACCCAAAAAAATCTAAACCCAAAATGATCCGTCCTGAACCCGCCCAATTGTTACCTCTAATTTTAAAAGAAAATGAAAGCTTTTTTGCAGAATGAACAAAAAATTGTTTGGAATTAGAGGGACAGGACCCGCATGGGTCCCAACACATATGTATGGTATTCTTTCTTTTCCTTTTTTTTCCCTTTCCTTTTACATTAAACAATTATTTTGTTATTTTAAAAGATTTTTTTCTTATATTTCTATTACATTATTATTGAATTTCTTTAGACGATTTCATTTATTTATTTAGTGTTGAGAAATAAATTAAGCTTTATTAATTTTTTATGACTATCTAATGTAAATAATTTTTTAACATTTTATTTAATTGTTTTACTTAGTTCGCTAAAATAAATGTCATTAAGCATGATATATATTTTTTGTATTTATGAGTAAAATTAAGATTGAAATAATAGTCTATTTATTCTTTTTAAAATGCTTTTTCTAATAAAAATTAATCAAGGTCTTTCTAACGATGAAATTCGAAAAAGTTGCAAATAGTTGACTTATAAGAAATTGTTAGGTAAAAAAATTTTGCCTAAATTCTACTAGTACGATAGAAAGTTTATTCAATAATTTTCAAAATTAAAGATAGTGGTTAACTTTTAATGACTTAATAGTAAAAATCAATTAGTTTAGAATAAGAATTAAAACTTTTTACCCTTCCAAATAAAATACTAAATGAATCCAATAACGTAGCCTCTTTAATAGAGCAAACAAATTCCTTTAAATACTCTTGAAATGAAGAGATATTTCTTAGAATTTCACTAGCATGATAGAGAATTCTTTGAAAAGTATCTCCAATATTTAAATTTTGATTAAAATAAATAAATAAATTAGAAGTTTAAGATAAAATCTAGATCCTTTTTTCTTTTACATAAAATATTAAAATAAATTTGATGATAGAGTAATTTCAAAAGAACAAATGGATTCTTTCGAATGCTCTTGTGGTGAGAAAACCTTTTTCCAAATTCCACAATTCAGATGGAGAATTGTTGAAAAGAATTTCCAATATTTAAATTAGAAATAAATTAAAAGGCTTAAGATAGAATCCAACCATTTTTTATTTTTGATACATAGGGTTCGACAAAAGGACTTAGTCATAACATAAAAATGGATTGTGCAAAAATTTATAGTTTTTTTATTATTTATTCTAGTTATTCTAGTAAAATAAATGAAAATAAAAAGAAAGAGGAAGAAAAAAAAAGAATAGAAATGATATTTAGATTATATATCATAGAAACGGAAATAGTACTTCTTCTTCTTCTGATTGTTGATTCAATCCAATAATAAGATTTTTTTTGTTACAACAAGTTAGATCACAGAATCATAGAAAAAATGATTAATGATTTATTTTTACATAGAATATTAAAATGAATCTGATGATGGAGTCACTTTAAGAAAGCAAATAGATATTCTTGAATACTCTTGAGGAGAGAAAATTTGCCTCGGAATCCTACCAGCATAATGGAGAATTCCTTGAAAAACATTTCTAGAATTTAAATACTAGATTAATAATTCAAGATCTTTTAAAACATAGGACCTCTAGTACAACATTAAGCTAAGTACTATTTTTACTACAGAAGTGTGGGAGTGCCTATCCCTCACCACATGTAACTGAACTTTCAAATCTACTTTTGAATATAGACTATAATCTATTCCTTTTAAGGTGCTTTGGTTAAGCTTAGGATAAACTTAAATAGAATTGATTCATTGAGGTGACCTAATAACACCTTAAAAAAGATAAGTGGCGACTCTTACTTTTTATGTTTCGTAATCAAATTCGCATTTAGCACATTATGACAGTTTGGTGACTCTATGGAGATTCTAGAGTTTCAAACTATGGTTAGCTTCGTTTTACATTTTGCCTTTCTAGTTATTTTCTTAAATGGTTATTTGTTTATGTTTATGTTTATTTGTTAAGTTTTGTATAAATTATTTTTTTCTCACTAATGCTTGCTCTTTTTCTCTTGCATATGAAAAATTCAAGGTGTTTTGTGTTTCTTCACAGGATCACACGAATCATATCATAAGCCTATACCCATGCTTGTCTTTTAAGGAGAAGGTAAAGAAACTATGCTTTCTTAAGGTGGTAACCCTCGCATGGGCTAGTGAAGCACTATTTGGGTATAGAGTACCAAAACTTTTATAAGATGATGACCTCCGCAGTGGCTAAGGGAATACTCCCATTCAAATTCAGCCATTTCCATTTGAAGCCAATAATTAGCAAGGATTGTGATGCCTTACTTATCCTTTGTGGGTGATGTTAAGGTGAAATTATGGGAACTTTTTAGTTTCCTCAAATATCCTAAACCAAAATATAAATAACAATTAGGAGGCCAACTTTAGGATTCGACATGCTAACCCTCATATAGAATTAACCCAAGTTAGGACACATGAAGGAACACTTCTTACCCTTTTCAAGATGTAACTTTTATTATTTTTTATGTTTTACTTATTATTTTCTTTCTAACCATTTTTACTTCATCTTTTTCTTTTTCATGCACTCGTAACATCATGACATCATTGGAATTCCTTGCTATATAACAATTATTTGACAAAAAGGAACTTTCAAGTAACATCTATGACAAGCCTACCAAAGTTAGAATTTGCCCACTACAAGTCCTCAGATGACTTAAAAGCCAAATGTAAAGTAACCTAGCAAGCGGTAGGTGATTGTCTACTAGTAGGATAAGTCTTAACGCTTCCAGAAATAGTTCACCTCAATCTTGCACAAAATGACTTAACAGATCTAATGAACATTTGAGGATCTTGGAGTTCACTTAGGTAGAAACTTTTGTATAAAATATAGGGACTTGGCATTACTTATTCCAATCAAGGTGGACAACAAATTGATAAAAGCCATAATGCAATTCTAGGACTCTTTGTATAAGTATTTTGTATTCAATAAGGTAGATATGATCTCAATTATTGAGGAATACTTAAAACATTACTCCTTAAAACTCCAATCCCTGACAAGATATTTCATAAGAATAAGGTGGGTTATTGCCAAAAACTTGCTGGGATTATGAGGATTAACAAGACAGAGGTAATTGAAAAATAAAGAAGAGGAAGCATTTGCATTCTTTAAAGCTTTTTTCAAGATTATATCACCAAAAAGTCTAAAAAAGGGAAGGTCATAAGCATAATGGCCTTGGCCATTTATGGATGTAGTACTTATAGACAAAAAGTATTCAATTATTAGTGAAAAATCAATATATTTCTAATGCTGAATCAAAATCAACTAGAAATGAATAAAGCATTAAGTCAAGAAAAAATTACTAAAAAAGGAATTCTTTTTTCCATTAGTAAATCGGTATATCTTTTGATTACTTTTAACTTTGAAATTTGAATATTTTTGGAATGAAAATATTCCCTAAAGTCTAAGGTTGTGTAGATCATAATGCAGGATTTCATTGATCAAGTTGAACACAAAACAATCAAACCACCAACCATCTTGGCAGAAAAAATCAGGTCCTCGAATCATTACAGGAAAAATTAGGAAGAACTGTTCAAAAGATATGCATAACTATTATACAATGGATAATGAGCCACTTTGAATGTAAAGAAAGTAGATTTCATAGGCCATTCTTCACCATGAATGTGCCATCAAGGAGTTTTGTGACAACACTTGGTCGAAACCCCCAAAAAGAAAGTGAATGGGTGGCATTCTTGAAAAGGTTGACAAGTTGAAAGGTGGTACTGAAGGCACTTTGGATGTGTCATGATTTGACTCTATATAGTTTTTGGGGTTAGCCTTAGGTACCATTTTTTGTTTTATAAGGAGTTATCAGTTGTGCACCAATCTTGTTTCGAAGGTAAGTAGTGTACGAATAATTCATCTTGATGACTCGGGCTCAACTAGATAGATTTTGCTTAGACAGATAAAGGACTTTAAGAAAGAAAGAAGATATCATTAAAGCCTGGAAAAAACCAATTCAAGTGGGGCGAGGGAGGCTTATGTATAACACCACCCTTGAATACTCTATGACACATGAAGCAAGCCTAGGACATAGTGTTACATCTAGGAAACAATGTTAGCCACTTGCTCCAAGTTATCCCCCTTAGCCCAATGTTAAAAATAAAACTGGCCAAAAGAAAGTTGTCCAAGAAAAGGATGAGGTAGAGTAAGAAAACAAAAAACTATGAGAGAAGATCAAAAAGTTGGAAAAGGCTAAACTATGATTGCAACATGCAGGAAATTGCCTATCATGAGCTAGATGATATAGCTACATAAAAGGCTTAGAGCTCAATATATGACGGTGGAAAATAGGAAGCATACATAGAAAGTGTATCTATTTAATTGATTACAAAGGTAAATAAAAAGAATTAAACTAATAATAATGAATGTTGTTTAAACTAAAAGCATTACCAAATTTATTATATAAAACAAATTCTATAAATAGAAACAAATTGAAAAATAACAAATTAAAGAAAATGAAAGGTTTTTCTTTCTTTTAGGCTTGTCAATTGTGATCCGAACCTAAAAAATCTAACCAACCACTCGAACTTAAATATGATCCAATCCAATTTTACTAGAAAGAGTCAATAACCTGAAACTGATTAACCCAAACCTAAAAATAACTCGTACCCAAAATATTTCGAATCCATAAAAACTGGAAATGAAATGAATCCAAAATGACTTAAACTTAAACCCAAAATGACTGAACAATCAACCCATAATAATCGAACCTGATAAACTTAAGTATTAAACCTGATTGATGCGAACCTAATTAATTTGAATGTTAAACCAAATTAACTCGAACCCAAAATGACTCAAACCCAATTAACTCGAGTGTTAAACCTAGTTAACCCAAACCCTAAATGACTCGAACCTCAAATGATTCAAAATTGAAATGACTTAAATTTGAAAATTTAAAAACTTGAATTGACCCAACCGAAATTGACTTAATTGAAAACTTACCCAACCAAGACAAGTGATAGAACTAGTTTTTCCTTTTTTTTTTTTTTTTTTGTGAGCATAGCTAGCTATATTGAAGGAAAAAGATACGAATCAACAACTATTGGTTTTTAGGAAAATATATATACAAAATTTTTTAATAGAGCAGATTTCTCTTTTTTGGCTTAATCTGTCAATTTTTAATTGATGTCCATTTAATTCAATTTCAACTATTTAATTATACCCTTTTGTTCCATTTCATTTTCTCTCTTCTTGAGCTTAACAATCTATTTTTTTTTATTTTCGTCCACCAAAAACTTTAATTAGACACTTCTATTTTCCCAATCATTTTTTGTCTATAAAGTTGTAGCTTGAAGATAGATTGGAGATATTCAAATTTAAAATTTTAATTGAAATTTATTAAATATTATTTTCAAAAAGAGTTCATGTATGTCAATTAAATTAATCCAGCTTTAACGTCTTTCTTTATGCATTTAATTTTATAATAATTACGGTTTCATATAACGATGCCGAAGCAAACCATGTTGAAACAGTTCTATTCTGACTTTGCATATAGCTTTGCATATAGCCTATGACATAAACAACTTGAGAAATCTAATTAAATTAGAATTTAATTAATCCTTACTTAATAGAGATTATTAAGTACGTATGGTCCTTTGAATTCCACCTCTTTCAAATATAAAATGGCTAAATGAACATTATCAGGTTCTTTCTTATCTTTAATATATTATAACAATAAGAATAAATAAGAAAAAGTTGAAGCTTGATTAAAAATAAGCTTAGAGAACCAATTACAAGGTGAATAGATAGAATGTGTTGTCATTTCAACTGTTTAAATGTTATAGAGTTGTTATGGTTTGGTTTTGAATAGGCAAAAATTGTTTATCCAAATTTGATTTAATCTTATTTGAAAATTTATTTTATTTTTTAAATATATTAAAATATTAAAAATTATTTTATAATTAAATTAAATTAATTTATTTTATTATTTAAGTAATAATTCAATCAAGTAATTTTAAATTATCAAGACTTTATTTTAAATTGAATTTATCAAATTAAACGAATAACTTGACTCTTGAATGGATGTAGTACTAAACACTTATAACGGAGTGACGTGTGCTGCCTTCATCTTAGTCCCTAGATACATAATTGCAACTCCACTTAATTTGAGGGATAATAACTGAATGAGGATTTTAGGGTAGGCAGATTACTAATTCCAAGTTCCAGACCTTTTAATTTACAATTTACCTTCTCCTATTGATAGATTCATCAATAAAATGGTAATTATATTCCTGAAAATATGTTGTAATAGACTCTTTGATTTTATTGTAGATAGTGCTTGACAATTTTTTGAACATTAATTCATTATTCATACAAATCATATAATACATTGATTCCCAAAATCAATATAAAAGTTTGTCAAGAATCATACTGTACTCGTATCATACATATATATTTGTTTGGATTTTAGTTACGTTTCAGGTATAATATATATATGTAAATTTTGGTACGTTAATAGCTTTTATATAGATTTTGATATATTTGTCTATTTGTCATATTTTGATTTTTTTGATATTTTATTCCTGTTATATTTGAAATTGTCGAATTTAATTGTTATTATTCAAATAGTTTCAAATTTTGAGTCATCTACCTATAATGATTGTTGTAACATAGTTGGATACGATTTTTGATGTGTTAGTGCAGACAAAACTTTAATCATCGTAAGGCCTCGATCGTCAAGACGAATAGCTTTTTCGAGCTTTCTATATCAAACACACGAGATTGCTGGGTTAAAGGGTTTTCACCAACCTTTTTGGGTTGGGTATGATTAAACACCCATTAAACCATCCATTTAAGAGTTATGAAACTTAAAAGGATTGATTTTAAAATCTACACAATCTAGAGATCTGTAAAATTAGGCTGAAGAGGCAGTTACACTAAAAGTAAAGATCAATTTCTTTCGTGATGCCAAGAAATTGGTTCTAACTAGTCACATATATCCAAATTTCATTTTTCTCAGTTTCGAATATTCAACCAATTGGTTCTAACTAGTCACATATATCCAAATTTTATATTCAACCATAATCCCCTTTTATATACACAAAACATGCATCTAGCAATGAAGAAGAAAAATATGTATACTAGGAATTGTATCAGGTTCCTATGAGAGTAGCTGAAAATTGGCTTGGGACTAAATTAAATCCATAGCATGACTTAGAACAACATGTTTTGTGAAAATGAAAATGTCATAAAAGTGTAATGACTCCAAAGAAATTTTCAAATTAGGTATTAAATCAAAACTATTTAGAAAATTGGACTTTACTCAAAAGATATCATGAAGGGTACACAATACTAAACTGAAATTTTGAAAGCAAGGTTAAAATCAACTTTTTAATTAAATTTTTATTAACTTGAAAGCCGTGTAGTGAACTATTAGGAACCTAGTATTTAACCTTCCTAAGCCAATAGACTCTCAAAGCAACACTTCATGAATCAATTGCAGGGCATTCAAATACCCCAAAAAAGCTTACATCAAAATCTTAGAGAGTCCCAACAACACTTGACAATTTTGACATTTAAGGCTTCCCAGATTTATTTTGGACTATACTGACCACTAAAAGTTGCAAACTAAAATTTCTATGAAAGCTAACTCAATATACTTCACACTAAAAATGCTAAAAAAATCTCAAAAAATTATTTTGCGCATCACATGAATTTTTTAATTAGACGTTACTGCATTGCACGACATGTCCGAATGGCTTACGTTGTGGATTCTTTTCCTGGTTTGTCTAGACCTTCCACCAAACGAGCCATATATGGTCAGAAAGCTTATTTAATCTATTTTAATTAAGAAAATGATTATCCCCCTTGAAAATAGCTTGCTTTAATATCCAACCACTGAAACTGAGCTATTTAAATAGCTCTTGTTGTGGAATTTCTTTTGGACTCATCCAACTGTGAAATCAAGCTTTCAAAAGCTCACTTCGAAGCTAAATTATTGGGGATGATACTAAGAATAATAAAAAAATTAATACCATAAACAATATATATGAAAATATTTATCTAATCAAAACTATTGTGCTGGAAATTAACATTGACTTAAAAACAATGTGTGCCTGAATACTTATCGCGAATTTTTGGACTAACCTTTGAACACTCGAATGTCCATTGGTTGAGCACTAAACATTCTTGGCATGTCAAAGGGACAAAAACAACAAAAATCACACTAATACTCTTCCTAAACCTCAAAATATTCCAATTTGGGTAGTAGTTGAAAGTCATGCGAATGACTTGTTTTATGCTTTTTTATAACTTAGCTAATTTAAACAAAGGAGAACCACATAAATGCCACCCACTTGAGTGCTGTAATAACAATCAAATAAACACTAGACACACATATTAAACACACACAAAATACACCTAATGGCTCCCATTAATGCTCCTCAAGTTCAAGCTTAAAACACTTAGAGAGTATTATTTTTAGCTCCATGTTAGCTCTAAATTCAAGCATTTTATTCAATATCTCCAAGCTGCCATCAAAGAAACTTATTTAGTAAAACTGAGCGTGAACTCAATCATTAATTCAATAAGTTAAAGCATAAGCCTGGAGGTTTTTTTTTTTTTTTGGTGAAAAACAATGTTTACTCATACAACACAAGCAATTTCACAAACATCTAGTAAACTAGTTAACATAAACATTTAACAAACACACGAATCAAGATCAATCAAAAACAAAATTGCCTTGGCTAAACTTAACAACCCAAGCCATGCTCATCAATGCGAACAATCTCATACAATATCATGATCTTCATCATTCAAAGATTAGATCTAACACATGAACATCAAATTTCATCAAACTAAACTTCAATTTCTTCTCACTTAATCTAGATCTAACTATGATGATCAAAATTACATCAAAACATGATCAACAAGCAAGAACCAAACCTAGATCTAACTAAATTCAAGTTGGTCGAATGCTTTCCATGCTTTTTCTTGTTGGCCAAACCTAATTTTGTCTCATGAGCTAAGGAGTTCAGCTCTGAATCACATGATTTAAACTCTAAATGCATAAATCCTAGCTCAGTTTAGCCTAAATCATCAATATCTAACAATGAAAAGGTAACTAAAACGAGATCTAAGCAGTTCACATTGTTCGAACATCATGATTTCCATAATCCACATGATTCAAGTTCAATTTCAACATATAATCATCAAATTATGCTTTAATAATCACAAAATCAAGTTAAATCTAGCTAATCATGATTTCAACATCAATATATCAAGGATAACAAGAGGTGAAACATGGAAATCAATAAATCATGGTAGTCAAACAAGAACAAGAAAGATCAACAAAGATTTCAACTTAAAGATCATGTAATTGAGCTGAAAATTAAAAGATTAGAGAAGAGAAATTACCTCCTTAAGCTTTCTTCTTCACAAGAGACGAGAGAATTTGAGAGAAAATTTTTTTCAATTGTTAAAAATTGTAATTAAAATGTAAAGTTCCCCAGATGAATAACCATTACCTTTATATATAGACTTTAGGTGGGTGAGTTAACTCTAAGTCACCTAGAGGTGACCCTAGACCTACCTACTAACCACCTAACTTCCTACTTAGGTGGAAATGATTGCTATACCCCCACTAGATTAATGAGCTCATTTTCCTTATGACATGGTAAAATTCAGCCGAGGTATATTTGTTGCCTAATTTTGTAGATTTTTTTATTACATTCAATTGATCATAATACATACTTATAAAAAATTCAATTGAATGTTTCCTTTCATACTAAAAATATCCTTTAATAATCTTCCCTAAAAAAAATTAGAATTGTTTATCTCGAACCTCTCGAATTAACCTCCCTAAAATTCTTGGCACCTTAATTTCTAAGGTCTTTTCATAGCCCATCCTTAATTGCACTTTTTTGACCCAAAGTCCATATTTAATTTCATTTCAGTGCAATCAATTTTGAAAACCGAATTTAAAATTCTTCCAATTTAAAAATCAACCTTTAGGCAATATTATTGATTTTTTACAGTTAACTTTGCCTACAATTGACTTTTAACTTTTTGTTGACTTTTAATTTTGACTTTTAGAACAAGTCTCTTTTTTGCCCAATTGACTTTAGTAACCACTTTAATGATCTCAAGAGACATATTCTAGTCAACTTTTATCGTACTCGAATTTTCGAGACTCGAGTTTCGATTTCTAAATCTAGCACGTATCCGTTAAATTAGACAATTAAGCCCAAATGCCTTATTTTATTAAACTAAGCTCATGGAAACATTCCAAAAAAATAAATTAGACCTCTCTGTCATCAATAACTCATTTGAGGGGACTTGTACCTAGAGAGTGTTAATGTAAGCCTTGCAAGCCAATTGTTTTAGTTTGTAATACACTAGCTATTAGTAATTTAATGTAACATACATTATGATTTAATTAAAATGATTTGAGGTATTTTTTTTATCCATATGATTATTTGATAATGGTTATTTATATCTTACGTAGATAAAGCCATGAGACACGTTGGCCTTGCAAAAAGAATTACAACATGTTATAATTATGAGATCCTTATGCATCAAAGTCGTGTTTTAAATAATGTTCCTAGTCATCGTATTATCAAAATAAGGCATTGGCAATCCATATAGACTGGTATATGTTAACCTTCCATGCATTCAATGCATACAACCGATCTTATAAATTGAAGTATGAAGATACTTGAGGATAGCATGTAGGTGCTTATTACGAGACCAAGTTCACTAAACATGACCCGCTCTGAGAATTTTATTTATTTATTTACTTAAGTGTCTATGAAAATACTCTCATGTATCAGTAGTATAAACGGTCCTTAAACTTGTGACACTATGTCACCTTGTATGTGGATTCTCATAATTAAAGATCATCACGAACGGCTCCACGAAAAAGGGATGCTTATGGTAAGATGGTTTTGGGTATAACATGAAGCATACTAAAGATGGATGATTGGTTTAGAGAGGATTCATCACCCCAAGTGATATAAGGGACATATCTTAATTATTCCCAGTGTCGCAACATGGCTTGGATACAAATCCTGACCAGCCAAACTTAAAAGGCGAGTATATCCCTCATGCTTATATATATCATTAATTTTTTTTATTTTAGGGGCTATATCATTATTATTTTTCTTATTTTTTGTGTTTGGAGACACGTCATCGAGATGAAATACTCACTTAACTTAATCATTATGAAATGATCATTTATTTTAGAGTCACTACCAAATCTATTTTGGCTAGGTAAGATTGGTCACATATTGAAGTTTATATTTCGAGGGTTATGAAATCCTTAAGAGCAAACTCTAGATCTGTGATAATACCATAGATCACTTGAAAAGGTCTGAAAGTTGATTACAATCACAAGTAAGGATCAATCCCTCTTATGATGCCTGATAATCGATACCTTATTAATTACATGTTAACTCAAGTTTTGATTTTTATTCCATTCCATTATTCGATATTTAATTGTAATTCTCATGTAGTAAAATAATATTCTAAATTTATTATTCTGTATAAGAAAATTAGGTTTTTAATATTTTTGAAAATCAAATTATCTTCTATAGCCCACTAAAGAGCCGAAGAAATACGAAAGGTTGAGATATCTTCCACACCTTACTAGAGGATAAGAGAAACATGAAGGTTTTTTTTAAAAAAAACCAAATCAAAATATCTCACGTATGCCACTGGAAGACCAGAGGAATACCGGAAGTTTGGTTTCATGAAATTTGAATAATCTCGATTTTCATTTTAAAAAGAATATCTTGTTATTAAAATAATTCATAAAATGCTTCTCATATTCTAGGAAAAATTTTAGTACTATTTTAATTTGGAGATATTGCTAAAATTTAAAAAAAAAATTTAATTTCATAAAAAATTACCCTAAGACTCGATTTAGATGAAAAGTATTAGACTCAACTTTAAGGATCTGAAGTTGGTTGAAGTGACCAACATTTCCTTTAAAGTAAACTTTCATAATGAAAGTATCTCGGTGCTCCTAAAAGACTTGATTTTATGATCAATTATCAAAATGCACCTAAAATATACTTTTGACATGAAAGTATCCCTGTAACCCTTGAGGACTCAATAACATCATAAAAAGGTAACCCTATCCCTAATGTATACCTTCTACATGAAAGTATCCCAGTAATCATATGGGACTCAGTTAGAAGGTAAATAATAAAATACCACTAAGGTGTACATTCGACGTGAAAGTATCCAGTGACTCTAAAGGACTCGAAAATGATGTAAAAAATAGATATATCCCTAATGTGTACCTTCAACATGAAAGTATCCCGATAATCTTATAGGACTTGATTCTAAAGTAAATTACTAAAATACACTTAAGGTGTATGTGAAAGTATCTCGATAACCTTAAAGGACTCAATAATGATGTGAAATGACAATTTTACCCTACATGGCTAACTTACATGACAAATATGACCTAAAGTGCAAAAAATGCTAATAGGTTCCTAAATTTTTCAAAATTGCATTTTAGCCCCAAAATGGCTAAAAATGCTAAAAATATTTTTGAAATGTTCAAAATACCCTAAATGGGTAATGTTTTAGTGAAATAACCTAAATAGCCCTAATTTGCAATATTTTGCTATAAGGTCCTTAAATTTTCTAAATTTATAAAATAGCCCTTAAAAGGTTAAAAAATACATGAAAAACACATAAGAGAATTTAAAATGCATGAAAAATTTAGCAAAATTGCTTCAAATCATTCAACCAAGCTTGGATCTTCATTAAAGCTAGATCTAATTGCAAAATGGCTTAAAAATATCAAATTTTGCTAAAATGGGCCAATAACATTTGGCTAAGTCAAAAATAGTCTTATATTGGTTTGGAAAAAATGGGAAAATTATATAATGATCCCTAGGTATTTGGTCAAGCCAAGAATGTCCATAAATGGCCTTAAAAATATGAAAATTGCATTTTGACTCCATAGGTTTTGGTCAAGCTAAGGAATACCCAAAAATGAGTTTGAAAACTTAGGAAATACGAAATAGCCCTTAGAGGTGTTTCCATGATCCAAAACAACCCTTAAATGGCTTAAAATTAAAGGAAAACTTGAATTTTGACCCCCTAAGGTTTTGACTATTTCAAGAAAGTTCCAAAATGTTATCTTTTTCATAAATCGAAGCATGGATGCATGTAAAAATTATCACAAGTTACTATCAGACTCAAATCATAACATGGATAAGTAACTTTTAGGAAAACACGGAAAATCATGCTAGCATAAATTCTGTCACATAACATGAAATGAAAATAAACATATACATGAACATTAAAAATTAAGAACATTCAAAATCAATATCAACTCATCTAAAATTTTTGATTAAAAAAATATCTTTGATAATAAGCAACTTAAATCATAACATGGATAATCAACTTTAAAGAAAACATGGAAAATCTTGCTAGCAAAAATTCTATCATATAACATGAAATGAAATTAAACATATACTGGAACATAAAAATTCAAGAACATCCAAAATTAATATCAACTCATTTAAAATTTTTTATTTAAAAAATATTTAATAATAAGTAAGCAAAATGATGAAATCATGAAAGCTTTGTTCATTGCTTTCGCCTAATTAAATTAGATTCATGAAGCTCACTAAAGGGACTGAAAAAAAACATTGTGAAAATCAAAGAAAAATGAAGATTGATAATATAAAACGAAAGATTTTTGAAGGAAAACTTAAAAAAGTACCTTTCTTGTATTAAAACAACTTAATTTCAATATTAAGGCTTTGAAAACTATTTTTCTGCTCTTTTTTTAATCTAAATTTTCTCTCTAATTTTTTTCTTTCTTTTTCTCTTTCCATGGATAGTGCTGAAGATAGAAAATGAAAAAAAAAATCAAGTTTCCACCTCATATAGGTGATTTGGCCAAGGCATTTTTTCATGCTTAATTTTTTTAATTTTTTGGTAGATATTTAACTATAAGAATGAATTAATTTTTTGCCATCTTGTGTGATTCATTATGGATGACTCATCATATAAATGATAATCAAGATAAGATCATGTAATAACAGAGTTAGGATCAGACTAAATTAGTCAAGGGACAATTGAATTCCAACCAAATTAGTTTGCATAAAACTAATTTCTCAAATTCTAAAATTAGAAATAAAATTAAAATTAAAATTAATAAACATAAACTAAATTTTGGAATTGAAAGGAATAAAATCAAAATAATAAAAAATTCTTGATTGGAAACTCTAAACTCATAAAATTTTACAAGAAAAATTCTTACAAAAGAAAATTAATATTTAAAAAATAAAAAACTCATAAAATAAATTAGAGTTTCAAAAACTGAATTAGTATGAATTTGATGAAAGTATTTGGAGAATTTCAAAAATTCTAAACTTAGAAAAATTTTACAAAAATATTTACAAAGTAGAAAACTCCGTAAAATGGAAATAAGAAAATTCTAACAATACTTTCAAATTTATAAAAAATAATTTTAATTCAACACATTATTCTAGATATTAATTAATGAAAATTAAAAAGATAAGAACTTGAAATCTGAAACAAATTTTACCGAAAAAATTTCACCAGCATAACACTCATAATACTGTGAAAAATTTAATTTTAAATAATAAATTTGACAACTTGACATCTTGTTGTATAAAATGCCAATATTAATTTTTTCTTGAATATTTTTTATTTTTCATTGTGAGTATTAGCATAAACACTACATGGGTATCAGTAAAAATATACGATAGCCGACTTTTAAAATTTTATGGGAAAATCTTGAAAAAATTCCTAAAAATAGGAAATTTGACCATAACATCATATGCAAAAATGAATTTCAAAATTTAAAAAGAATAAACTTAAAAACTAATTTTTTAGTGCTAATACTACATAGCTCTCGGTAAAGATATATGATATTGAATTATTAAAATTTTTACAAAAAAAAATCATGAAAATTTTTTAGAATGAAAATAGTAATTGTGATATCATTTGGAGAGAAATTTCAAACTTTGACAAGAAAATATTTAAAAAATAATTTTTCTCTTGAATATCCGTGCTTTTTATCCAAGATTTACTCTTTTTGACTTTTGAAACTGCATATTTTCTATCATAGCATGCGCGACAATTTAGGTATGACCAAATAGCTTTTAAAAATGCCTAGCCCACCTGGAGGAAGTTAATTTCTACCAAGATGGCCATCAAGTTCTTAATCTTAGATATTTAAAACTATCATAAAAATAGGTTAGGCCGAAATTATGTGTCTATACCTAGCCCGTTTTAATTCAAAATCCTTGGCCAAGGCAATATTGACTATGGAGTTAATGCATAAAGGTTGTAGTGGAAATAGTGAAGAGTAAACACTGCACCAAACTCTTACCTATTCTAAGATATATGAGGAAAGAATTGAATTGCACTAAGATATTGTACACTAAAGAGCCTGTCAAAACCACTTTGAAACTCCCTGCATGTTGGGTGGTCATAATGCATTGCTATATGTCAATCTTCATCTATAGATATAATTACACTTAACCGAATAATTTATATTTATTACTAATGTGATAGAGACCCAATGGTCTCAATCATTAGGGTGATTTGTGGAAATTAAAATAAGTTTGGGCATAATTACCTAAAATATATAAGTTACTCGAGCCTAATTTGAATTGTTCAACAGCCAAAGACTAAGTGCAGTTAACCATAAATCTGATAAGACTTCAATGCTAGGTATTTAAGGCACATTTTGGCGTCGCTTGCATAATAGAATTAACCCTAGGCACTACTTGGAATTCCCACAAGAAATTGTTCAAACACTTTGGAGTTTGCATCACCTCCTTTCTAACTTGAGAAAAATTAATTTCTCTCTTCTTCTTTGAGATTTGGTGTCTGGATTCTTTGCCAAGTGAAGGTTTTTGAAACCTAAATCACTAGCATGGCCATTGGCAATATACGATCTCAAACTTGTGAAGCTTTTTTGAGTCATCTATGTGGATCACTTTTAAAGGTTAGATGCTTGGACAGCTTTAGTTGGCAATAATCAGGCTCATGTACAAAAATGAAGCAGAGATCATTATAAATTTATTGGAATAGGTTTCTATGTATTTGTAGACACCTTATTTTGTCTAAGCTAATTTTTTTTAGCAACCAGGCTAATTTTCAATAGTCCAAGCATTTTTTACTCATCCACCATTGATCAAAAACTTGATTTGAACTCATTTATTTGTATCAAAAAAATCAAAACCCATGTCAAATTATGAATTTGGACTTTTGAATTAATCAAAACATTTTTTTTGAAGTCTAAATTAGATAAAAAAAATGTCAATATCACATGATCAACCTACTCCCTAGTTTGTTGACTAAGATCACCATCAGCCATCCTATTTGCTAGAAAATCATTTTAGCATTTAAACCAGCCACCCTATGCCCATCACATTGGCAGCAAGTTGCGTCCCTACAGCCACCCTATAGCCACCAAGCTGACATCACTTTGTCCCCCTTGAGAAATGACCAAAAATACCTCCAAATTGGCTCTAAAATGCTGGTATAAATAGACCACTTCTATCTCAGCTAAAAAAGGTTAGATTCCAGCTCATTTTCAACTTACAAAACCATTCCTACACCAAGAAAACTAGAATCCCATAGCTCTTCACCAACCACCCAAAAACAGCCCCAAAACACTCATTCCCCAACCATTACACATTGTAAAAATCACCCTCATCCATACCAGAACCAAAACCTCATTATTTCTCACTTTTTCTTGCTTATTAACAACAAAGAAAGGAGGAAAATTCAAGTCATCTCTACTGCTCCAACTATTTGGCCAAAATTAAAGTTTTGTTGGTATAACTTCTCACTTTATCACTTTTATTTGCTGCTTTTCAGCATCTTCATCATTTTAGTGAGCTCTCCATGTTTCCATTGCCCTCTTAGGATTATCATGCATTATTGTGGCTTTTGGTTGTGGGAGTTTAGGATTTGGATGCTTTAATGCCCCTTTGATGTGCAAAATGCCTCATTTCATCCTCATTATTTTGATAGCTCTTGCTCATGCATTTTATGCCATATCCATGCATCTTATAATCCTTAATCCATTTATGAATCATTAGCCTAACATATTTCAAGCATATTTATACATCAGCTTGCATCTTATCATGAATCATTATCATTTTCAGCTTCCATAACATTTTTTTTTCAAAATGTATAACATTCCTTTGTCTAGACCATTGGTAAAGTTAGCATCCCCATTCATGTTATGTGTCATCCCCTTGTATGTTTGTTCTTTTCCGTTTGTCAAAATGCATGTTTGATGGTTATCAAAAACAGATTTTCAAAACCTCTCCAAGCCAAGCATGTTAACCTCAACCAATGAGGATTAGCATGGATTTAGAATTTTCCTTAAAGTTAGCAAAATATCTTGGGAAAAATTAAGTTTTTCAGATCTGCAATCTTGGTTAAAAAAACTTAAATCTTCTGATTTTGCAATGAAAATGACCTTACACTTGTTCTCATTGTGCCTTGTTTTTAAGTCAATACCTTGAGTGGTATGATCAACGAGCTGTTTCATCGTCCCAAATTACTCTAAGGCTGTGCAAATGAGTTCGTGATGCTCATGCCACTCTTTCTCTTCAGTCATAGATGTTCGAATGTCAATGACTTGAGTTTGGACCCGTAAACATAAAGAAAATAAGAAATACCCCCAGCTTTGCTTTATCCCTTATTTTCGGTTATGGTCAAAATTGAGTTATTTTCCTGAATTTTGCCTCGAGACATTCGAATGTCTCTGTATCACCCCGATCAGACTCGAGGACATGCTTTGACCTCCCATAGGCTCGTACCAAGGCACAAACATATTTTACATCTTTACCATCCTCATTCATAATAATTTCTTTTGCCCAACGTCGTCAAAATGCTCACTCATTTTCCAAATCATAAAGCTTTGTCAATTTAAGTTTTCCCACTCAACTTCTCTAAAAAGTGTTAGATGTGTCACTTTAGGGGATACTCCAACCCTGACCTTCTGAGAGGATACTCCAACCCCGATTCTTAAAATTGTCAGGATTTAAAAATCCTCCTTTGTCAAAAATTATTTGCCGTTCACAGGGATACTCCAACCCTGACCTTCCAAGGGGATACTCCAACCCCACTTTTTAAAATTGTCAAGATTTAAAAAAAACTTCCTTTGTCAAAATTATTTGTCATCTATGGGGATACTCCAACCTCATCTTTCTGAAGGGTACTCCAAACCTGTCTTTCGACTGTAATTAATTTTTTCTCTTTCCCGGACTCCTATGAATATGTCAAACAAACCTTGTTTAATCAAGAAACCCAGATGCATCTAAAAAATTATCAATTTGGTTTTTCGTAGATAATTGATGCTAATAACGAGATAAATTCCAATAGTCCACCCATTTTTTTTATCATTGCATTGAATGATCCATGTTATGTTATTTCATTTATTGCCTCACTAACATGATTTCTTTATGATGATTATTTCCATTCATGTTTTCAAAACATTTCCAAATAAAATTAAAGGTAATGTTCTGCGTGGGTATCTCTCCAATGCCCAAAGTGGAACATTCCATTTTCAAAGTAAAATCCAGAGGTCATTTTTATTAAAAACCTTTATATTCTCTATCTCTTCGAGGCGTATATGAGATTAAATCTTTTTCATCAAAACTTGGATTATTTCTACAAGATTTATATCGAAATAATGACAAGATCGAAAGAATCGAAATCGAGCAAGACATAGCTAGTACGGTACTGATTTCGGGTAGTGTGAAGAGGTTCGTACCTCATCGTACGTAACCAACTCTCGAACCCAAATGACGAATCCTTGCATTACGTAGATCGCGGGATCGATGTTTTGAGTTTCGTAACTCAAAATGTAGGTTTCAATAGGCATCCAATCATGCCTAGCCCGAAATGATCGGTGGTGACTCCAAACGTTGGCCATTTCATGATGGTCATCCAAAACCAATAAGATGAGAGATTCGTCTTATGGTCCCCTTTACTGTATCATAAGTTGAGAATTTGTACATTCTCATCCTCATCACATCGCGAAAGAAAAGTCTCAGGCAAGAAGGCATTTCTAAGTCAGGAAAATATTTAAAATCATGCGCACCCATAGATCCACAAGGATCCACCCCGAGGTAAGTTGCGACAGCTTGGCGACTCCACTAGGGATAGTATAGAGAGTTAGGCCAATAACTAGCCGTGCTTGCTAGGTTCTCAGTTCTTTTGATCTTCGGCCATTATTTAACTATGATCCTTTTTTGTTTTGTCAACTAATCTTTTGTTTGATAAGATTGTAAACAAAAAGGTTTGATTGTTTCCCTGTCACACATCATGCGCTTGCATGTGCATTAGTATCTCGCCAAACGCCATGGTATGGTTACAACCCAATCATTAGGAGGAAGTGAGCTATTCGCCTTCGTGAGTAACCCTCCGCATAGGCATGACAATAACTTCTCGGATGTAAATTACCAATGTCTCTCGTGAGTAATCCTTTGTATTTGCATAAGGTAATACATCCAACGGATCAAACCCATTCTGCCAAACCCACGATAGGTCTAGGATCGGGGTTCTTCAACTATCCTTATCGGACGGAGGAGCAATTTGGATACCTATTTAGGTGTCAACTTAAACCTTATATAGTGAGCCCTATGAGCTAAACCATGTCAAACCATACCGGAATGCTGCTAGAATACTTGGAGAATAGGGTCACTCAGGGAAGCATTCCTAACCTTTGCTCTTAATTACCATAATTATGTAGGTGACAATGAGTATACAATTGTCACCCGTATCTGCATTTTTATCATTTATCTAGGCATGTTGTCGTGCTGCCTGAACGATGGCTAACCCTTTGTATAAATAAGTGACGGTGAACAAAAAACCATCATTCACAATGTCTTATACTGTAAGCCGTTATGCTATTTGAGTCATGGCTTGATGCACCTCCGCACTAGTAGTGATGAACGAATATTGCTATTGGTCATTTTTTTATCAAAATAAAATATAGCATCACCCCATGAAGGGCAGATTGCATCTTGGCATGTTAAAGTGCTGCCCGTCTCTCGTCTTGGCACCTTAGCTAAGACATTTACTTTTTTTCTTTCTCTTCTGATGTTCTTAAATTTTTATTTCCTTACATTTGTCTCCTATACATTCCAGTAACTCATTTTCTCTTTGTTTATGTTTTGGTGCTTGCATCATTTCATCATAACCATCATGACAATCATCATTTTGGGATAATTATTCTGGTTCGATGTTCAGCAAGGAGCATCATTTATGGAGCAACAGCTTATCTCAATTATCGAATCTTTTAAAAATGTCAGAACATGGTCAGAAAGTTGCTAACGTCAAGAGGGGGACATCCTGAAGCCTAATTACGTCTCAGAAATGCATGAAGAGGTCAAGATCGGCTTTTGTCAGAATGATTTTCGAAAACTAAAGCACATTTGGGATGATTGGAACAGCAATATGAAAGAAGCCTTCACTAAAAAGTATAGGGATATAGCTCTCTTAATTCAAGTTAAATTAGATGATAGCTTGTTGTGAGCAGTTGCACAGTTCTGGAATCCAGCCCACCGATGTTTCACCTTTAACTAACAAGATTTGGTCCCTACCATTGATAAGTACACAGTCCTGCTCAAGATAGAAAGGGCCAAATCAGACGGATTTACTGCAAGGCTCTAATGCCTCTTCCATTCAAGAAAAGGTTAAGGCAAATTCTTGGAGTCACAGAAGCACGGGTTAATAGTCATGTCAAAGTAAAAGGGAGTAGCGAATGCATCTCTTGGGCTAGCTTGAAAGAGGTAATCGTGAATCTTTCTGATCAAAAGAAAACTCAAGATGTCTATGCTTTGGCAATCTACGGGCTTGTTATATTCCTAAAGACTTTGGGTTATGTAGAGGCGGCAGTCACAGATTTCTTTTCTCGCCTATGTTGCAACATCAACCCTGCTTCCACTATCATCGTCGAAACCATCTGCGCCCTCAACTTTTGTAAAAGGATAGGAACATGAAGGTTTATTGGGTGCGCCTCATTGCTCCAAATATGGCTCCTAAGTTATCTTTATGTTAGGAAAGGAAAAGTCAAGCAAAATTTCTTCTTCAAGATTAGTCTTCTTTTCACGGCATTAAAAGAAGAATGTCATCAAGATAAGACAAAAAAGCATTGGGTCAAGGAATTACAAAACGTCAAGGAGGAAGAAATCATGTGGAGAGCCCCATGGCTGTTCCCTCAGTCGATTGTGTGCAGATGTGGAGACTACATTTGTGTGTCACTCTTGGGATTATGGGGAAATACTAGTTATGCTTCTTTATTGGTATTGTGTTAGTTTCAGTGCCAGTAATTCATCCCATTCTTTGAAGACTTGGGACATTAGGATTTCGAATATGGAGAGCCCAATTATAAAGCAAAAGTCCAGTCAGCTTTCCAAGCTTAGAAAAAGGTCTATTGTATGGAAAGATATTAGAGAGGAAGCCCCACCACGTTTGGATATGAAGAATGGAGACTTCGCCATATCAATGATCTATTGCCACCACCTAACTTCGGGATACTGCAAATCCCAATAGAGGAACCGCCTTCTGAGATTAAGCTACTTAGGAGGGAGTTCGAATGAGAAAATGCATCCTTTGCTACAAAAATCTCTTGACTTAAGGAGGAAAAGGGCCAGCTAGAGATGGATATCTATCTTAGGAGTGGTGAAATGGATCGAGTCATTAAAGAAAGGGATTTCTTCAAAGATGACCTTGAAAGCCTAACTAAGGATTATGTGACACATAGAAAAGCTAACAAGTCCCGACGTATTGGCAAGACATCAGTCGAAGGGGAGGCAAAAGTCGTCACTCTCAATCGTAAGCTGAATCAGCAAAATGAGGAAGTCAAAACCAACAAAGAAAAGTTCACGAGGGCATGTGCTCTTGCTTCCACCTACCAATGAAAGAATCAAAGACTCAAAACCCAAATGCGAGATGCAAGAACCACTAGGATTGAAAATAAAGCCCTTATTCATAGAATCTAGGAGTTAGAACAGTCTCTTCAAGATCGTCAAGGTCATATCAATGAACTAACAAGGGCTTCTGAGGAACGTGAACTAGATTGGCTAGCAACAATCGAGCAAGCATGTCTGAACTACCAAGAACAACATCAGCACCTCACTCAACAAGTTCAGATGGCTCAACGAGAGGCGGATGACATGATTAAAGTAGCTCGATCAATAATGCGAGACATTGCACCTGTTAGAGATCATGAGCAACGACTTTTGGGTTTGCTTGATCGTGTGATTATATAATGTAATCATGTCAGATACTTTCCGATGTAATCATGTCGTAAAAGAAAAACCTTTTTTGTGACTCTATGAATAATGTTATTGACAAAGCTGTTCTAAGAATTAATTATCTCCAATGCATATGTACATTTAGTTTCACCATTTTTTATTGCACTTACATTAATCATTCATTATTTTAACACGTCATCGCATCATAAATGCTCATCAATAAATACATTTTTTAAAAAAAAAAGGTCTAATAGAGAATTGGGCCATAAAAGTGCAAGGGATTCCGAGGTCAATCAGAAACATGGAACCTTACATCACGCACTGCTAGAACACATAACCCCATAGGCAAATCATGGAGAGTGATCATGAAGCTCATATTGAATGACTTGAGCTAATTGTTAAAGAACCACAAGACTAGATGCTTCGTTAGCAATACGAAATGAAGAATCAAATTGCAAAACTTATGGAACTAATGACCCCCTCTACGAAAGAAAAAGGGCAAGCCAGCACTGTTGAAGCAAGGAATGATTCTTCTAATGTTGAAAGTCCCCTTGCCAATAATCTAGAACCTGCCTAAAGGGAAACTAAACAAGTACAATGACCCGCTCCTGCATCTGCCACTCAGGCTCCACCAGTCATCTACCTTAATCCCATTGCGGTAGGTCAATTTATTCCTGGTACTCAAAAGGTGAACGCAGGAGTCTCATCAGCAGATTTGATAACCCTTGACCATGAGGAACCAGAGAAAATAGAAGGACAAAAGTCCACCATGACTGCGGAAGAAGTAAACAATTTTAGCTACTGAAAAAATACCTCCAAGATATTGAAGAGAGTGACAAGTTTAGAGCTTTTGATGCGTAATCGCTGTCTTTGGTGTTTAACCTTGTCATTCCCCCAAGATTCAAAGTCCCAGAGTTTAAGAAGTTTGATGGAACCATTGACTCTTCTGTCTATGTTTGAATGTTCCTACGAAAGATGGCCGGGTACGAGAAAGATGAAAAACTCCTTATCCGTTGCTTTTAGCACAGCCTCATTAGGGTAGCAGCTCGGCGGTATATCAAGCTAGACAATGTGAAAATCTAATCATGGGCTGACTTGGCTAAGACCTTTCTAAATCAATACCAGTATGTGTCAGATTGGGCGCCGGATTGACTTTCCTAGATGAATTTCAAGAAGAAATCCACTGAAAGCTTCAGGCAATATGCCCAAAGGTGGAGAGAGGAAGCAGCCCTGGTCCAGGATCCCCTTACAAAAAAAGAGATGATGTCACTTTTATCCACACCTTATGGGCTCCTTATTATGATAAGCTTGTAGGAAATGCCACCAAGAAATTCGCAAACCTAGTCCTTTCTAGAAAAATGATTGACATGGCCATTAAGAGTGGTAGAATGTTAGCGAGGGAAACGTCTGGATCAAGCAAGAAACTTATGGCCTGTAAAAAGAAGGAAGGAAAGGCCAATGCTATAAGTTACGCTAGCTCATCTCAACCGAAATGTCATCAAACACCCGACCCTTACTACCCAAGCATGCTGTATTCTTGCCCTATCACCATACCCCCTCAACCAATTAATGCCATAACCTACAACCCATCATTCGCAATCCCACCCAACCCACCACAAAGCTAACCTCCACAAGTTCACCAAAGAACCAATCGAGTAACCAATAATGCACCTGGCAATCGAGGTGCAAATCAACAAGGACAATATTTTGATCCTATCCCTATGACCTATAAGGAGCTCTACCAGACCTTGCTTCAAAATCGTTTAGTGGCCCCAATCTATGTCCCAGAAAAGAAGCCGCCATACCCACCATGGTACAACCCTAATGCCCACTGTGAATACCATGCTAGGGCAACGGGTCATGACATTGAGAATTGCATATCTTTCAAACGAAACGTGCAAAATCTAATTAACTCAAAAGTCCTACAATTTGGGATGAACCAAGGACCAAATGTTGCTGCCAATCCTTTACCAAACCACACTGAGCCAGCTACAAATATGATCGTTATGAGAACAAACATGAAGTAAAGGCAAGCATAAAGGATGTAAGGATGCCAATGTTCTTGGTCTGGCAAGCGTTGATTCAGGTCGGGTTGCTTAATGCAATAGAAAGATTAGAAGACAATCCCGACAACTTCTGTGACTTCCACATAGTTGTAGGTCATACCTTACAAACATGCAGGAGTTTAGGTCCATGGTTCAAAGAATGATGAATGAAGGACAGATAGAATTTGATCATGAGATCACACCTGCTGCTGGATCTATCAACATGATAGGAGATGAAACCATGAAGCCACCTTATGGGAGAAATCGATCGCTTATTTTTTATGGCAAGCCAAGTTTTGAGGTTAGTTCTTCGACACCTACACCAAAGTTAGTGGTACAAGTGCCTAAACCATTCCCGTAAGAGCAACAAAGCCATCCCATGGAAATACGAGAATCAGGTAGTGATGATCGGAGAACTAACTCTCTCCACTGCTGCAATGGAACTGGTAGAAGTTAGTCACCTAACCCGTAACAGTAGGTGTTATGCTCCCCCAACTCAAGAAAAGCAGAAGGTTGATGCATCTCCAAGCACCAGTACCACTAAGGCCCAAACAAAGAATTTTGAGCCTGAAAAAGTCAAGGAAGCAGTGAACGAAAGAGATGCCATGGAGTTTCTCAAGTTCATCAAGCACAGTGAATACTGCATTGTGGATCAGTTAAGTAAACAACCCACAAAGATTTATGTGCTATCTCTGCTTCTTAATTCAGAGGTCCACCGAAATGCATTACTAAAGGTGCTAAACGAAGCATATGTGCCCTCGAATGTTCCCGTGGACAAGTTGGGTCAGCTGGTGAACAATATCATGGCCGACAATTAAATTTCCTTCACTGATGATAAGATTCCACCCGGAGGCAGGGGCAGTTATAAAGCTCTACATATCACTACCCATTGTAAGGGATGCATTTTGCCCAAAGTACTTATAGACAATGGGTCAGCCCTTAATGCCATGCCTATGACTACATTAAGCAGACTCCCTGTCGATCAGTCTAATATCAAAAGTAGCCATAGCATAGTTCGAGCTTTTGATGGAACGTGTCACGGAGTAATTGAAAATATCATAATCCAGCTTCAGATAGGCCCATGTACATATGAAGTTGAGTTTTAAGTTATGGATATTAATCCTTCTTACAACTGCTTATTGGTAAGACCATGGATACACTCCATCGGAGCCGTCCTATCCTCTCTCCATCAGAAGCTTAAATTTATGATAAATGAGAAAGTAGTCAGCATCGAAATTGAACAAGAAATGATCGCCACTACTTTCACCGAGGATATCTATATAGAGCCTAATGAAGATGCACCAGAGTCATTGTTCCAATCCTTTGAGTTCATCAATGTGACATTTGTGGAGAAGGATTGCCAATAATTGAACCCCATCTGTTAAAGAGTACCCACTCGAGTTTAAAAATGACTGTTGGCAAAGGTTCCCGTGTCAAAAAAAGGCTTGGCAAAAATTTGTAAGGGATATCCTGAGCTTTACAGGTCACCACTCAAGCTAACAAAAGAGGTTTACGATTTAAGGCTAATGCGCACTTAAGAAAGCAGCAAGAAAAGAGGACATGCAACCAGGAGATGACATGATCATTAGGTCGAGAAGGGGAGTCAAAGTCAACAATATTTCCATCTCTCCATGAGATATTTCATTCGGGAGGACAAATTGATCCAAGCCAATTGGAAGAGAAAAAGGCCAAAAATGTCATGGTCATCCTAAATAGGGCACTTAACAGCCTCTATCTCCAAGATACCAAGCCATAAAATTCATGTCCTTCCACTAAGACTTGATTTTGATGATAGGGTTATGACGGAAGCCCCTGCACTTTTCCTATCCCTTTCATGTAATGTCAAGAAATGACAACCTACCTGCCCTCGCCCAAAGGCAGATAGGTGTCCTATGTAAGGGGCATTTTTTATCAAACATTATCAATGAAATGACTTTTGCACATATCATTCCATATTGTATATCACTTTTCAACTTGTTTGTCTATATTACTCTTTTACCTTCATTTTTATCCAAATCCCTTAGTTGTGTGTGTGCTTTTTGCAATGTTTATTTCTTGGCCCTTTCAAGTGTTCTACGTTAGTAACATGGATGTTTCTGATGGGTCTTTGAAGATCGATTTTAAGTAGTCAATTTGTACTAGTAAAGTTGATCCTGAAAAAGATTTCAGAAAAAGCTCCATACCATCAGACCTTTTACGATTAGTTGAGCAAGAGGAAAAGTAGGTCATGCCCCATAAAGACCCAACAGAAGTAATAAATTTGGGTACTCAAGAGGACTGAAAGGAGATTAAAATTAGAACCTCAATAAAGTCGATAATTAAAACCAAGCTAATAGACCTACTCCAGGAATATCAAGATGTATTCACTTGGTCATATCAAGACATGCCAGGACTTGACACTAATATAGTGGTTCACAAGCTTCCCATCAAGCCCGGATGCAAACCGATCTGACAAAAGTTAAGGAGGATTAAGTCAAAAATGCTCCTCTAAATTAAAAAAAAAGTTGAGAAGCAATTTGATACAGGGTTTATTGGAGTAGCCAAATATCTAGAATGGGTTGCCAATATAGTCCCAGTCCCAAAGAAAGATGCAAAGTACAAATGTGTGTTGATTATTGGGATTTGAATCGAGCTAGCCCCAAGGATAACTTCCCACTACCCCATATCGACACTTTGATAGACAACACGGCCAAGAATTCTTTGTTTTTCTTCATGGATGGATTCTCAGACTACAACCAGATCAAGATGATGCCCGAAGACATAGAGAAAACAATTTTCGTAACCTTGTGGGGGACATTTTGCTATAATGTCATGCCTTTTGAACTTAAAAATGCTGGGGTAACCTCTCAGTGGGCCATGGTAGCCCTATTCCATGACATGATGCACAAAGAAATTAAGGTCTATGTTAATGACATGATTGGCAAGTTAACAAAAGAGGATGAACATTTCACAGACCTTCAAAAACTTTTTGAACGGCTATGAAAATTTCAACTCAAATTGAATCCTACCAAGCGCACCTTTAGAGTCACTTCGGGTAAGCTTTTGGGCTTTATAGTCAGCGAAAAAGGGTTTAAAGTTGACCCGGACAAAGTCTAAGCCATTTAGGATATGCCGCCACCTCAAACCCAAAAAGAAGTGAAAAGCTTTTTAGGGAGACTGAACTACATTGCTAGATTCATATCCCAGTTCACTGATAAATGCAACCCCATCTTGCGGCTCCTTCGCAAACAAAATCCAAGAGAGTGGAATGGGGTATGTTAAGAATCCTTTGATAAAGTCAAACATTATTTGTCAAGCTTGCCAGTGTTGGTACCGCTGGTGCCCAGTAGACCTTTAATCTTTTACTTGGTAGTCTTTGACAAGTCTATGGGTTGTGTATTGGGGCAGCATGATGAGTCAGGAAAGAAGGAACAAGCAATCTACTACTTAAGCAAAAAGTTTATAGAATGCGAGTGCAATTACTCCGCAGTCGAGAAGTATCACACCACATGGTTGATTGCAAGGCTCGATCCTATCAAGTATCTATGCGAAGCCCCTACACTATTAGGAAGACTAGCTAGATGGCAAGTCTTGCTTTCTGAATACGACATTGCTTATGTCAGTCAAAAGGCTATCAAGGGCAATACGATAGTTGACTTTTTGGCATGTCAAGCGACAGATGACTATGAACCCTTAAATTTTAACTTCTCAGATGAAGATCTAATGTGCGTTTCTAAAGATGAAGATGTTTTCAACCAAGATCAATCTTGGAAGATGTATTTTGATGGAGCATCAAATGCTCTAGGACATGGAATTGGGGCAATATTAACGTCACATGATGGAAGTCATTATCCATTCATAGCAAGGCTAAATTTTGACTGCACTAATAATATCGCAGAATATGAAGCATGTGTCATAGGGCTTCAAGCAGCCATTGAGAGGAATGTCAAGATATTACAAGTGTTTAATGATTCGGCTCTAGTCATCTACCAATTGAAAGGAGAATGGCAAACTCGCGATGCCAAGCTGATGCAGTATAGGAAGCTGATAGCAGAACTCAAGAAAGAATTTGATGATTTTAGTTTTTGATACTTACGTTGGGAAGAGAACCAAATAATTGATGCTTTGGCTACATTATCATCCATGTTTAAAGTCAACCAGGAGTTAAACGTTGCTTCCATCCAGATGAGCATCTACACAACTCTGATTCATTGTCATAGCATCAAAAAAGAGAAGGATGGCCTACCATGGTACTATGACATCCTTTGTTACATTAAGGATTAGCAATATCCCAAACAGGCAACCAAGAATGATAAGAGAACAATCAGAAGGTTGGCTATGGGATTTGTTCTCGATGGATAAATCTTGTACAAAAGGAGTCACGATCAAGTATTGCTCAGATGCGTTGATACTCCTGAAGCTAAAAAGATCCTAGAAGAAGTTCATGAGGGGATTTGTGGCATGCATGCTAATGGACATTGGATGGCCAAACAAATCATGAGAGCGGGTTATTACTGGTTGACCCTCAAGAGAGACTGAATCAATTACGCACGAAAATGCCATAAGTGTCAAATCTATGCAGACAAGATCAATGTCCCTCTAACACCACTTCACGTCATGATGGCCCTATGGCCCTTCTCCATGTGGGGCATGGACGTCATAAGGCCAATCACCCCTAAAGCTTCCAATGGGCATCGTTTTATCTTGGTAGCGATCGACTATTTCACAAAATGGGTAGAAGCTGCCTCGTATGCTAATGTCACTAGATCGACCGTCTGTAAGTTTGTCAAGCAGGATATCATTTGTAGATATGGCCCCCCAAACCAAATCATCACGGACAATACAAGCAATTTAAACAATAAAATGATGCAAGCAGTCTGTTCACAGTTCAAGATCCAGCACCATAATTCTATCCCTTATCGCCCAAAGATGAATGGAGCAGTTAAGGCAGCCAGCAAAAACATTAAAAGAATAGTTGGGAAAATGGCCGAGACTTACAAGGACTGACATGGGAAGCTATTTGTTGCACTTCATGCCTATCGAACCTCAGTTCGCACTTCAACAGGTGCTACCCTATTTTCTCTTATTTATGGGATAAAAGTTGTATTGCCTATCAAAGTCGAGATCCCTTCTCTCAGAGTCTTGATGGAAACCAAACTTGAAGAAGCCGAATGGGTTAAGAACAGATATGACCAGCTCAACCTCAACGAGAAGAAATGCATGAAGGCCATCTGCTAGGGTTAAATGTATCAAAGACGTATGATCAGAGCCCATGACCAAAAGATGCGCCCATGAAAATTTCACCCAGGCGAATTGGTATTGAAGAAGATCCTCTTAATTCATAAAGATGCACAGGGCAAGTGGACCTTTAATTAGGAAAGATCGTATGTCGTGAAACAAGCCTTCTCCAGAGGGGCCCTAATCTTGTCAAAAATGGATGGTAATGTCTTGCCCAACCCAGTCAACTCAGATTCCGTCAAGAAAGATTACACGTAAAGGCCAAAAACCAGAAAAGGCGTCCTTCAAAAGAGGGGAGAAAGCAAAAAAAAACACAAAACAAAAACAAAACAAAGAAAAGGGAGGAAAACAAAACGAGGTCTAGATGAAAATCCAAAAAGAGCATTTGGGCAACTAACCCAACTATGGTTGAAAACCCACAAAGTTAACTTGAGAAGATTAATTTTGATGGGACATAAACTGAGAGTACCTACGAGATAATGCAAAGCAATCATAGAGATCTTTCGAAGATCAACTCATGCTAGGCACATTCATTATTCAAGAAAGATTCTAAAAAACACCTAAAGAACATCCATGTCATGATTGCCATAGGCATATTTTGCCCAAAAAATTATCTTTCTCGCTACCCTATCAAATGTTTGTCAAATAGTATATTGAGTTATGCCTCTTTGTTGTCATAAATAAATATTGTCTTATTTCTTTTAACCCTTATACAATGCACATTGCACTTGTCATTTAACTGATAATGTTTGATAATCAATTGAAACATGCATCAGGACATCTAGATATTACATCGAAAGGAAAAGAAAAGCATAGGGAACTCTGCTCATGCCCTGATCATCAAGATCATGCATTTTTCACATCCAAGCATCCACTTGGCATGACCATACACCAAACCATTTATTGCTCTCACAAGCGACATCTCAAGAAAAACCATTTTTAACAAACCATAAATTGACCCATATGTTCTATCAGAATCCTATCAGAGACATCAACCCAATCAGTTGAATAGTCTCTAAATTGTTGACAATGCCTTCCATTTGTCAGGAAAATGATTGAGCCTCCTGAATCAAGAAATGCAACAGTCCAAGTTCTTGAGACTAAATTTTTGGTTATATCCCCAATAGAGCCGAGATAACCTACAATCCCTAGTGGGATTAGGAAAATTCTCATCTATAGTTGCAACAAAGATGAATCGCCATCCCTTTGAGAGTCTAAATGATGTACAAGTAGAACTATAGCTATCTCCCATATTAGACTTCACATCATGCAATCATGATAGCATTTCATATCACACATTCATATTACCATCTTACATCATCAGTTTTACAATATCACTTCAAGCTAGGTTAGCTGAACCTCCAAAGAATTCTTGCTAAGAACTCTAATCTACATAAACCAAGTGCCATTCAGGCAAGGTCCTTTTCTTCTCATCACCTCATGTCACAACTTTTTCTATCAAGCAACTACTGTGAAAGGGCCAGTGTCAAAAAAAATTGTTGTCTAGAAACTATCGTAAAAAAAAAACACAAAAAAGCTTTTGCTAAGAACATTCATCAGAAGCTTTGTCAAGCATTTTGTCAAGAACTATTGTCAAAACCCTTTCAATAGGAAATTTTGTCATGAACCTTTGATTAAGAAAAACTTTTATTAGAAGTTTTATCAAAAAATGTTGTCAGCACCTCTTTAAAGCCCCCATGTCAGTGGCACCCTTTTAAGCCTATAAGTCAGTGGCACCCTTTCAAAGCCTACATGTCAGTGCCACCTCTTCAAAGCCCACATGTCAGTGGCACCCTTTTAAGCCCACAAGTCAGTGGCACCCCTTAAAAACCCACATGTTAGTGGCACCTCTCCAAAGTCCACATATCAGTGGCACCCCTTAAAAGCCCACATGTTAATGGCACCTCTCCAAAGCCCATAAGTCAGTGGCACCCTTTTAAAGCCCACATGTCAGTGGCATCCCTTAAAAGCCTATATGTTAGTTGCACCTCTTCAAAGCCCACATGTCAGTGGCACCTTTTTAAGCCCATAAGTCAGTGGCACCCCTTAAAAGCCCATATGTCAGTGGCACCTCTTCAAAGCCCATATATCAATGGCATCCTTTTAAGCCCACAAGTCAGTGGCACCCCTTAAAAGCCCACATGTCAGTGGCAACTCTTTAAAGCCCACATGTCAGTGACACCCTTTTAAGCTCAGAAGTCAGTGGCCCCCTTAAAAGCCCACAAGTCAGTGGCACCCATTTAAGCCCATAAGTCAGTGGCACCCCTTAAAAGCCCACATGTTAGAGGTACCCCTTAAAAGCCCACATGTTAGAGGCACTTCTTCAAAACCCACATGTTAGTGACACCCTTTTAAGCCCATAAGTCAGTGGCACCCCTTAAAAGCCCACAAGTCAGTGGCACCTCTTTAAAGCCCACAAGTCAGTAGCACCCCTTAAAAGCCCACAAGTCAGTGGCACCTCTTTAAAGCCCACATGTCAATGGCACCCTTTTCAAAGCCCACATAAGCTGGTGGCACCTAAGTCTAAGTCAAAGCCCACACGAGCTGGTGGCACCAAGTTCGAGTCAAAGCCCGCATAAGTTGGCGGCACCCGAGTTAAAGCTCATGTAAGCTGGTGGCACAAAGTTTAAGTCAAAGCCTGCACAAGTTGGCGGCACCCAAGTAAAAGTTCACACAAGCTGGCGGTAACCACATAAAAAATCCATATTACTTTGCACTTACATAAGGGGATCAAACCTTAGAAAACCTAGCACCCTAGTGTTCTAGGGAGCGTCAATCCACCCCGGACAAAATAGTGTCTATTTGTCTTCGCCCTATTCCTGATTCTCAGCAACAGTTAAAGACAGGCAGCTGTAGACACCTTATTTTGTCTAGGGTAATTTTTTTTAGCAACTAAGCTAATTTTCAATGATCCAAGCATTTTTAACTCATCCTCTATTGATCAAAAACTCGATTTTAACTCGTTTATTTGTATCTAAAAAAGATCAAAACCCATGTCAAATTATGAATTTGGACTTTTGAATTAATCAAAACATTTTTTTGAAGTCTAAATTAGATAAAAAAATGTCAATGTCATATGATCAACCTACTCCCTAGTTTGTTGACTAAGATTACCATCAACCACCCTATTTGCTGGAAAATCATTTCAGCATTTAAACCAACCACCCTATGCCCATCGCATTGGTAGCAAGTTGCTCCCCATAGCCACCCTATCGCCACCAAGATGACAGCACTTTGTCTCTCTTGAGAAATGACTAAAAACACCTTCAAATGGGCTATAAAATGCTGGTATAAATAGACCACTTCTATCTCAGCTGAAAAAGGTTAGTTTCCAGCTCATTTTCAACTTACAAAACCATTCCTACACCAAGAAGACTAGAATCCCGTAGCTCTTCACCCACCACCCAAAAACTACCCTAAAACACTTATTCTCCAACCATTACACATTGTAAAAATCACCCTTATCCATACCAGAACCTAAACCTCATTATTTCTCTCTTTTTCTTGCTTATTAACAACAAGAAAATGAGGGAAATTCAAGCCATCTATATTGCTCTAACTATTTGGCCAAAAGTGAAGTTTTATTGGTATAGCGTCTCACTTTATCACTTTTATTTGCTGTTTTTCATCATCTTCATCATTTTAGTGAGCTCTCCATGTTTCCATCACCCTCTTAGGATTATCATGCATTATTGTGGCTTTTGGT